>JAPMOR010112047.1:408523-605336 GCA_026543865.1 Argiope aurantia
GGGGGGGGGGGGGGGGGGGGGGGGGGTATTGAAATATTTATGATAAAGATCCAAATGAAATGACTTGTTTACTTATAAGTATAATGAAGCAAGATGAAATGCTCACTTGCTTTTAAGTATAATGAAATGCTCAAAATTAATATTAAATGATGATGACGAAATTATTTTTTGCTCCGATTTTTAAAAATGATTTCTTTATTTTATGCTGAATATGTTCTCATGAAAACGTTGATATTTTTTTCATTTTAAAAGAATAGTTTATAAAAGTTAATAGCTGTATATGTGAGCTGCTCCTTATAAAAATACTGAATATGTTCTAAGGTTTCAGGTTACCATAAAGAATACATAAGTCGATGACGGCAACCAGAAATTACCGTTTATCGGCAAATTTCTCGCCAATTTGGCGGAGGCCGTATACGGGAGCTGAGCCTAAAATTCTATTCCTCAAAATGCAGCAGAAAAAATAAATGCCGAAAATCCCCCCCCCCCAGAAAAAAAATATTCCAAACAGTGTTAGTAAAAAAACGGTTATTTTAACTTTTAGAATGTGTTACAGATATTAAATAAAAAATTTCCATTCCTCCCTCCATTTCTATGATATACCATATACACAAAATATACAGAGAGAGTTAAAGCTAAAATCAACTCCATGACAAAATTTCATTTCTCACCAAACAGAAATTTTTGAAAAAATAAAATTTATTAATAGTAAAGGAGAAAATATGCATGCTAGAATATTTTACAAACTACCAAATTTTGCACTAATATACTTTGAAGGGAGGGAATGTACACCTCAAAGTGATTTTTTTAATTTTAATTAATTGAAAATTAAGCAAAATTTTGATGCTTTTCTACCATAACAGCCAAAAATATTACATCACAAAAATAAGTTTTACACCATCAAAACAATTTCTTTAATTATCTCTTCCAATTATAAAAATTAAGCTACTATACAATCTTTTTTTATTTTTAACTAATTTCTTCAAATATTTTAAAACTTACTTTACAAAAATATATTTCAGTGTTGGTTATGAACAGAATCAATCATTTCATTTTTACAGCATTTCATCCAGAATCTTTTTTCCATTGATGTGATGAAGATATAAAGATACAATTTATTTTCTCATGATAAATATATAAATCATAAAAATAATATGAAATAAAAAAAATTATTTTATTTTGTTTTTATTTCTTAAAGTAAAATTTAATTTCACAAATAAGTATTAGTTCGATTATTTTTAAAGTTTGTCCATTTTTTAAATCTGATGTTCTTTCCTGCAATGCAACTGAACGTTTAAAAAATACATTCTTTTTTTAAAGTATAGCACTAAAATTTTGCTGAAACAGAGAAATCTTGGTTAAATAATCCTTTGAGATACAACAAAAATTATGAAGCCTACCAAACTAAAGTTCAAATTTTAGGTGAAATGACACAAAATTAAGAAGATGCACAGCATTATGAATAGAATGGTATAAAGCTTCTAAAATAATGCAAGTAATATAACTTTTATGTTCAAAAATATTTTCCTGAGGGAGGCATCAAGAGAAAGTTGCATAAAAAATGCAAATGGAAACATTAAATTTTTTTTAAAAAATCACCTAATGTTAAAATCATTTGAATGATTTCCCCCCCCCCTTAAAATTAAATTATCTCTTCCTTTCCCATTTTAAGCTTAGACCATCAGAGAGTAAACCTATTTAAAATTCAACATTGGAGATTTATTTCTTCTAAGAAACATTTTAAATGATATGCAAGTGAGAATATCAATGCACTAAACAACAACATGTAGCAGCATTAATTAATCAAAAGTAAAGAAGAATGTGATACATGACAAAACATTCTCCACAAATAGTCCCAGAAAATGTTCTGATTCAGTTTCCCTCTTGTTATGAGTATGGATCATACACAATGTGATTCTTCTCTGCAGAGCAGTTGCAGATTCACACTGCAATGGAAACATAATGTATAATTCTATCACATTATTTTTGAAACATTATGGTTATGACTATATGTTTTACATGTCTAATCTAGATCAACAAAGTATGAAACACATTCCTAAAAATAATGGGCTTCAAATAAAATCAAAAAATTAAGAAAGGGGAGATCATTTCTTTATTTAGAATTAAATTTTCTGTGCATAATTCTCAAACAGAATACATCTTTATTGATTTAATATCTGATAAGACATTCCAAAGAATAATTTAAAATTTTCACTTCCACAAAAATACTAGGACTAATATTTGTCCGACATATATCATAATTTGAAAATGATAAAATTGAAATCACTTACTATTTTTTGTTCAAGCTGAATATGTTTTCAGAATTTATTACAGTCTCTTTAGGACTTAAGTTTATAATATTCAATATTTAATATTTTTAATGGTCTCCTTTTTCCAGTCTCTAATATGTGACAAGTTTTTTAACTTTGCATGAATTATGAAAAAAAAAAAAAATTACTGCCTGACTTACTTTTATATAAAAAAAAATATCCCACAAATTGACTTTTGTTTAAACAAAGTAAAATTTGGAAAAAAAAAATCAAACACTTACAAGATTGAAATAAAGTATTCTCAATTATTTCAAAGGAACAGAATATTTTGCATAACATTACAACTAAGAAGACAATTGTAATGAATTGTAGTACATTAGATATGATATATGTAATTATTTGTAGTTAAAACTTTATTTTCAATTACAAATTACAGAATTATCAAATCCATTTTCTAAATGGTCAGCAGATTCTATAATAGAAAATTTTTAAATAAAATTTGTTTAATTAAGTAGCATACATTTGATAGATTGCACTAATAGGATTCAAGTCATTTAGATAGTTTGGAAAGATGGTCATATATTGTTTGTAGATGCAGAATTACAAATTCATGAGAAAAGTATATATCTTATTGTAAGAAGAATGTTGCTTTAAAAAAGGAAAAAAAAAATGATTAAATTTAAAAATAAATATCTGAGGAGATATTCGAGTTATTAGAAATCTCCATCATAGATAAATATAGCTATGACTAAGTAATAAATTTCAAATATACAGCTTCAGATATATTGCATTAACTTTTCAGCAATTGTCTGAAATAAGCATCAACTAATTCCCATAGTAATGGAGTTTTTTTATTAATGCAATACTATTTTTATAATATTATATTGAAATGAAGTCCAGATTATAGTACACTGAAATAGTTTCAATAGATTCATGGAGGCATCTTTTCCAATTACTTACAGAAAGATTTCAAATACTTACTTATCCTTTATCCTTACTGAAATATTTGTATATAATTATGCGTTTTGAAAAATGCAGCAGTATTTTATTAATTCCGAAATAAAATTTAATATAAAGATCGGAAGTCCGGCCTTTTATAATTAAAGAATTTTGAACTGATATAAAACAGCATAAAATAAAGTATCACAGATAGTTTCAACGATATAAAAGTGTTAAAAGATTTTAAATAAAAAGCTCCAAAAAAAGTTGTGAATTATGAGGCAAAATACGTTAAGAAAGTAAAGAGCTTGAACATTTTTAAAAAGATGAATTCTCTTTCTTTCCAGAAATAAAGCATCATGATGCAAATATTAAAATATTTTGCTCTGCATGCCATAATTGACAATGTTTCAATATTTATAATATTAGTAGTAATAATATAATCAACATATAGTATATGGTAAAAAAAAACATATGCTTACCTTACTGAAATTAATTAAATGCAAACAAAACAAATTCTAATAAACAAAACAGGAAAAAAAAAATCTTCAAGCACAGAAAACAGCACGCATGCACAGTAACAGTAGGAACGAGTTGAAGTGTCGATTGTAGTAAACCAATTGTACCTCAACAGCTCAAATAAAAAAAACTTTAAAAAAAAACAACATTCATGTTTGAAATTTTAAATTTCTTCGCCCAATAACTTCATTTTTGAATGATTTTTATTGTATTAAGATACAAACTAAAATAAAAGATGATGCTGAAATAAAATAATTTCTGGTTCGGTATTCTTTTTTTTTTCTGGCACAGTTATTCTTTTTTTTTTTTTTTTTTTCTGATACAATATTCTTTTTAGCAATATTCCATACCTTGCGTTTATTATATTGAACTAAAATTTAATTTTTTTGTGGAAAAAAGGCAGAAGGATGCAGAAAAAATATTGCTGTCGAGATTGATTGATGCACTTTAATTTGCAAGATGCAAAAATAAATACCAAATGCAATGAAAATTTGAGGTTCTTCCAAACATAAAGGAACAGATCGCAACAATTAAAAGTAATTGCTGTGTTTCAAAGCCCCGAATCGATTTAAGAATTTATAAATAACTCGTTATTAAAAGAAACTTAAAAATGATTTTTTTTCAACATTATTTTAAAATTTCAACTTCAAGACGATCTGCTGTTATTTTTAATGTATAAAAAGAAAACTAAGAGATGTTTCGTTTTATCACTATTATAAGTTTGCTTAAAATTATTAAAGTTATTGTTTTACAATTATTAAAAGATATTTCGGTTACCATGCTTATAAAAATTTACTTTGTTTCTTGTTATTATCACAATAGTTTGTATTCTAGAGACTATGGTAATGAGATTCCGATCACCGATCACAATTTTTTAGAACAATTTGCCGATAAATCTTGCTAACCTGCATTGCTATGATATGAATGAAGTTATCTTATATGTACAGTGACACAAAAAATTGAGAATACACCTTACTTCTACTTGATAAATCCGACTTTCAATATAAATAATACATTACCGGGAAGTGCAAAAATGTTTTTATTTTTACACATAACAAATGGTTTCATTTAGAGAAAAAAATAAAGAAAAATAGACGAAAAACTTCTAAATTGAAAAGTTTCAGAAGCATTTTAAATAAACATTGCCTGAATTTTGCCTCAAAAATTTTTTGTAATATTACGCATAGAAACAAAGTGTTATTATTAAGTTGTATGCCATTTGGTTCTTATAATGGCATCTAAACTTCGTGGTACCGATTCAACCAATTTTTGATGGTATCTGAAGATATTTTACTCCATTCTTCATCAACACTTGCTTTAAATGGGTTTTGTTTCTAATTTTGTATTTTTGGATCACTGCTTCGAGTATGGCTCACAGATACTCAATGGTATTGATTTCGGGACACTGTTGTGATGTGTGTAACTGCTGTTTACAATGAAAAAGTCACCATAAAAGTCACCAATGAAAAAGTCACCATACACACACCACAACAATACCCCGCCATCAATACCATTGAATATCTGTGAGCCATACTCGAAGCAGTGATCCAAAAATACAAAATTAGAAACAAAACCCATTTAAAGCAAGTGTTGATGAAGAATGGAGTAAAATATCTTCAAATACCATCAAAAATTGGTTGAATCGGTACCACGAAGTTTAGATGCCATTATAAGAACCAAATGACATACAACTTAATAGTGACACTTTGTTTCTGGGCGTGATGTTGCAAAAATTTCATTGGTGTATTCTCAATTTTTTGAGGCAAAATTCTGCGTACGTATATTTAAAAAGCTTCTAAAACTTTTCAATTTAGAAGGGGTTTTTTTTATTTTTTTTATTTCTATTCTAAATTAAACCATTTGTTATGTGTAAAAATAAAAACATGTTTGCACTTCCCAGTAATGTGTTATTTATATTGAAAATCGGATTTATCAAGTAAAAATAAGGTGTACTCTCAATTTTTTGAGCCACTGTATGCGTTCTGTGATACTTCTCTTCCTGACGCTTCTTCTGCTTAAAGATAATCAGCGATGATTGTTGCATCAGCAATCAGCATTTAGTATCGACAAAATAGTATAAATAAAACTTCTCTAATTACCAAAATGCTGGAATATCAAATTCTTTTATTCCGTAAAAATTGATGTGGAATCAAGCAATTTTGCTTGCAAAATAACGCTCACAGTTGTAAGAAAAGAATAAAACTAATATTTACAAAAAAGAGTTCTGAAAAAAAATTCCTTCTATTATCGTTTGCATTTTTACAATAAATTCTTAAATTGAGTTGTTTAAATAAAATCGTATACGTTACAGTGATGTGATGTTGAAACGTATGCGTACCACTAATTTGTAATCGTATTTCGATAATATAAATCGTGCTTGAATTAGTTTTCTGTCACAAGTATAGCAAATGTTTTTTCACAAAGAAATATTTAAAAAAATCAATACATATAAACAGAAAATCAATCTAATTAGGAAATAAAAATTGCATTTTTATTCTGAATTATTATGTGTCGTAAGACGGAGAAACGTAAATAATCTCGGATATGTGATCGGTATTTCTCTAAAATTCAAAGTATTGTTTTATTTTTCCAATCCAATATTTTTTTCTATTTTATAAACCTTACATAATATTTAAAAATGCGGAAATAAAAAATGCAGCTTAAATATATAAAATTATATTACATTTAAATCCGATTAGGAAACAATATATTTTCTTATGTATGGCATGAAAGTTGATAAATGCTTGACTAAATTTCTGACGTTTGTTCATTTAAACATTTTTTTAAACCCAAAACTAATTTTTTTTTAATTTTAAAGGATTTTCTAATGACGTGACCTCTTTCTGAATTTGTCTCTAAAAATAATATTACTAATGAAATAACCAATTAAGATTTTTAAAATGATCAATAAGATTATTGATAATCCTATAAGAAAAATATTATTTGGAATAGATATATAAATATAGAAATTATAAAGGGAATCCCGAATTGTTTTATTGTTATATGTTTCAAACTTTATTATTATTTTTTTATTTTAAATTCATATTATTTTATTTCATTTGCAAGTAGTTTTTTTCCAGAAATTTGTGATCAACATATTTTATTTCTAAAATAAATAGTATTAATTTATGAACAGTGCAATAGAATTGTTAATACGTTGTTATAAAGTATGCAATTCTGGCTATTTTGCTTTGTTCCCAATTTTTTCTTATTCGTCTAATTTTTTTTTCTGTTCAGTATTACAAATGAAGCATAATAAAATCTCTCAATTACTCTGAACTTCTAATGCATCTTTCTTTTCTTTTTCATCTCAAATACAAACGTTGTATTCTTTTTTTTATGTCACACAATAGAATTTGACTCAGGTCAGATTCTTATATCAAATGACTCGAGGTCTTCTCATCCTTATATAGAATAGTTAGCTGCAACTGATGGATTTTAGCATGGATTAGGCAACAAACTTGTTCGACGCCGTCGTGCAAATATCTAATGAACGCCTTTATGCAGTGACATATTAAGAGAAAATGACTCATGATCATCAACACTTGGAGTTTGATTGACATTTAAATAATATCGAAAATAAACACATTTTTGACTCAGCGTCATCGTGTGATTCGAGTGCCAAATTTACAACACTATTTTACTGAATGAATTGAATAAGTAAAATTATAAAACAATATTAAAAAATCCATTGGAGTAAAACTATTTATTATTCTAGTATTTGCTATAGTGTAATTAAAGATCGCTGTTCAGTAGATTGCTATGAATTTTAAATTTGTACAGCATATGAATGAAACTTTTTTTTTCTTAATATACCATATTAAATTTACGTTTAACTTAAAATTTCAAAGATATCAATTAGATATAGTTATGAGATAAGAAACTAACTTTCGAAATACAAAATTTGAGAGGTATTTTTTTTTTCATGAAAAAAAAGTAATACTGCATCTTTTATAAATTAATTTAGCATAATGAGTCATCGTATTGCAATTGCTTTACTTCTAAAAGATAAAATATACATGTTTAAAGTACAAACCTCAATGAAGAACTCGAAATTCATAAATAGGTTATTGATTCCTAATTGCATAACCCATTGAAGATGATCTAAAAGTTACGTATTACCAGCAGGAGTAGTCTCCATTAAATTCTCGCATACTCACACATAAAGGTCTTATTCTCCTCCCTTTGTACAAGATGGTGAACTTTCGGTAAGACGGCAAATATCTTCCAGGGCGTTGAAAAACAATAATGACATAAAATTTTTAGCATGAATCTGGCATTCTTTCCGAATCTATAGTGCAAATGTGGAATTGAAACATTTTTTTAAAAAAAATCAACAAGAATCAAAATTTGACACGGAAACACAGTTGTACTTACAAGATCAAATTTATGTCACTGCACTTATGATTTATTGGGTTTACGTACATGAATAATATAGTATAGATTGCAAATAGTCAAACATTTGACAGATCTGGTACAAGATTTGATAAGATTCTTCATTTTAGATGCTAAACATCTGTACCAAATTTTATCCATCTAGCTCTTTACATTTTGTAATAAGCGAATTCCCTTGTACTCGAAAAGCCAGACAAATAGTCTTTCTCTGAATGGAATTCGTTCAAAATTTGAATGAAATCGACAAAATTTGTCCTCAGTCAAAGTACAAAAATTTCATTTGTCTAGCTCAAAACATTTTTGAACTACCATGTTCATACGTAGACAGGCAGATATAATACCAAAAAATGTGTGTGTGTGTGCGTGCATTTTATCTCTGAGAGGTGTGAAACAAGATTTGCATTTTTTGGCGATTATAATATCTTCTCCATACTTCGTATACGAGAAAGTAAAAGGCACGTGTTATTATTAATTTTTCATTAATAAAAAGAATCAAACATAAAATTTACCACCATTTCAAATCCAGACTAATCCAAGTTGTAAAATTTCTCAATAAATAATGCAACTAAAACCTTAAATCTATAAAATAATGGAATGTCTCTCCAACACAGAAGAATCTGATTTCAAATGCATATGAAAGTAAATAAGTTAATTAATTTTTATCTATTTGCTTTAAAGTTTTATTGTTATGCAAATGACATCCATTCTGATGATGATAGTGAAGTGATAATTACATTTCTAATTCATCACATTTAACCGAATATTATGTAAGTGTGTAATAATTTCAAATTAGCTATACTCTTAAAATAATTTCCTATTCGCTTGAACTTAATCTTCACTGTAACTTTAACTTGGGAGTTGCGCAGGTCTTTTAAAGCTATTTAAAATCGAAATTCTTTCTCATGCTCGCTCTTTCATCTTTCTATTTACTAGCTCATTTCTCCCGCCTGCTTTCGCCATGACTTGGATAAAGAAATTTTGAAAAAAGCTAAAAACTGAACTTTATACATAAAATTCTAATGAATAAAACGTTTTTAAAAACTCAATGACTGCTTTTTCAATTCAAGTTTTACACATCACCTACCTTCACTCTTCCCACACATACACATATAATAAGTAAGATGTGTATGCTTTCAATTTATAAACACTGCTACAAGAATACATTTTATGAAATTAACTATATCTTTACAAATTAAAATAATTATCGTTCTCAAAAATATGGATTAAAATTTATTTAACGTGTTCGAAACGTTACCAGTTTCAATATTGAATTTTTCATGCATACAGTGTTAAGTATTCAGTTAACCACGTGGTCTTCCTGGGCGGAGCTAGCTGCCAATCATAAATATCACGTGGTCTCACTGTTGATGTTAGTATTTTATTTCTTTTGCAGTAGAACTGAGCTTGACCCGTGTACTGGGGGGAGTGTGATCTCGGCTCTCACTCTCCCGAGAAATTTTATGTGTAATTCTCTAGGCCTACTACACTATGGCGTAATCCTGTGCCTTTTGTTGTTGATGTTACCAATAAACTACATAAAAGACAACATGTGTCTCTTCAAGTCATTCCACCCAGGACACAATCTTCACTATCGAATGAATTATTGTGTAATCATGAAATGTAGTAATTTTATATGGTGCCGAAACTCGAGAATTATTATACTGGGTGAAGATTGTGTTTAAGCTCTTGAATTTGTGAATAATCGTGGTGCTCTTGAAATTCTGCATTTATCTAGGATTATAACTCGTCGTTGGACATTTGAAAAGGTACTGTAAACTTTATTTTATGCATGAAAATGGAAACTCTTGATAAGTTAAAGACAAAACGGATGATATCTCGTACTGCTTGTACAAAATAGGGATGACGAATATTTTACTAGCGGTTATTACGTAACCAATATCATAAAGTCACAAATACCAGTGATCAATACTTTTCAAAGAGGGGTGTGATTCAAATCCTTGATACGATCTTACTGGTGATATTTCGATTACAGGTCTTGGATCACGATAGAAAGTAACAATACGATCTGTCCAATGGAAGCTCCCGAACAAAACAGAAAAGGAGAAATCTGTGAATGGGTTGAAAAGTGAACGGACCGGTTATTCTTAGAATTATCGTATCATTGAATTGAATATCACTGAAATTTATCGGAGCGGTAATTTCACTCGAAAGTGTGAAGTCGCTGTTCCACTTCATGAGAGTGACCTTGATTTTACGATATTTGCATTTGATGATGCACTATTCCATACAAATCATTTTTAATTGCTTGTGGCATGACTTTGCATATATTCTGTTTACTGCTGGCGCCATCTATTGGTAGAATATAGAACTAAATTAAACATTTTAAAGAAATGACATATATATTTATTTCAAATTTTTCAGAAAATGGTTTACTCCAATAAAGAAATTAAATAAATAGTTTTGAAAAAAATCAAATTTAAAAAGTAAGCTGAAATAGATAAATTAATTCAATCACACGTTACTTAAATAAGTAAATTAAGCCTTAATTGCAATTAATAAATTTTATATTTAATACTAAGTAATAATTTTTAATTAATAATATGATTGAAATAACAGGAACATTTGGAACAAATATTTAAAAATAATAATAGAAAAATTATTTGTTATTCAAAAAAATCGTGGATTATGCATCTCTAGTACAAAAGTGATTAACAAGGTTTATTTGCTCTTAGAAAGTTGTGATATTAAAAAGGAAAGTGATCAAGAACAACATTCGGACCATTTATTTAGAAGCAAAACAAATAGACCTCAAAAGCCTTAACAGTGAAATTGGGGATTTAATTTCTGATAGTGCATTGTTTGAAACAGAAATTCAAAGCTCTCTTGCATATGAAGAGTAAATAAATGAAGCTAAGTTCAAAATCAAAAGTAAAATTGATCAACAACCTATCGCACCACTTGCTGCTAATGGTTCTAATGTAAGAATTAACTGTCCTGCAACATGCATTAATTTGCCAAAGCTAAGAATTCCCACATTTAGTGGAGATGCTAGTACTTTTCTAGAATTCATCAATAGCTACAATAATGCAATTGACTTTAATGATTCATTAAGTAATGTTGATAAATTCATATATTTAAAGTCCTTTTTATACGGCAAAGCTTACAAAATTGTTTCTGGTTTCTCTCTTATGGAAGAAAATTACAAATCGTGTTTATCTCTGTTGAAAGACTGGTATGGGAGGCAAGACCATTTGATTAGTCATTTCATGAATCGACTATTAGAAACTGAACCTGTAAAATCCTCTTTCAATCTCACGCGATTATGAAAACTACATGACGAGAATGAAATTAGTATAGAAATTTAAACTCAATGGCAATTGCATCCGGAAATTATGGGCACTTACTTATACCAATTCTATTAAAGCAATTGCCCCAAGATTTAGTCGTAGAGCTCCATCGTAAGAGAGATTCTACTAAGATTGGTGACGTTAATGAATTAATCAAATTTATAAAATTTGAAATTGAATCTCGCGAATCTGCAAATATTGTAACTGGACATTCTCAAAAAGTTTTTGAAATTTCCCGACATCCTCCACGAAATTCTTCTTATCATGGGTGTTAAGTGAAGTGAGGTGAAGAGATTGTGCTTTGAAATGAAGTGAGTTCACTTCTGTTTTTGTGAGTTGGAATAAAGTTGAGTGTTCGTGCGTGTGAGTTTTTAGTGAGTTATTTTTGAGTTTTATGAGTTTTACCACTGAGCTATCAACATCTGGTCCGTCGAAGCGGAGTAATTAAGTAAATTATGCGACTGAGATTCATTTGAGAAGAAATGTTTAAGAATTGCATAAAAGAAGACCTCAAGCAGGTCGCAGAGGAGTTCTGCGACAATGTGCCGTCAAATGCAAAGGTAAGCGAACTAAAAGAGCTTATTTTAAAATCCAAAGCATATGAAAATGATAAAGATTTTGTATTGGACTATGTTAATAGTATCGTGAGTGAAAGAAAGTCTCACGAAGAGACAAGTATGAGAACTCTTGAAATTGAGAAAATTAAAATGGAACAACCAGTGCGCCTTTTCTGGCAATGAGAACCCTGAGACAACTTGCGCTTGATGAGGGAAAGAGATATCCTGCAGCGGCAGTAGTGTTAGAGAATGATTTTTATATGGACGATGTACTTTCCGGATCTGATTGTATAGAATCTGCAAAAGCGCTCCAACGAGAGTTGATTGAGATATTGGGTAGAGGAGGGATGGTTTTACATAAATGGTGCAGTAACAACGCAGAGCTTGCAGTAAATAGCGAATCATATCCATGCTCTTATGCAGAAGAAACCAAAACGCTGGGTGTTATTTGGAAATCAAGAGAAGACTGTTTTGCCTTCAAGGTGTCGAGTGAAGATATAGGTGTGACAAAACGCCAAGTTTTGTCAACCATAGCTCGTATATTCGATCCACTCGGTATTTTGGGTCCAATGGTTGCAAGAGCAAAAATATTTTTGCAACGGCTATGGCTACTAGAGTTAAACTGGGACGATCATCTACCTACAAAGGAAAAGGACGAGTGGTTACGATTTTCATCAGCCCTTCAATTTATCAATAGTGTTAGAGTAGAAAGGTGTATATTACTACCGAGCCCAGTTTTAATTGAAATACATGGCTTTGCAGATGCGAGTGAAGTCGCTTATGGAGCAGTGATTTACTGCAAATCACAGTCAAAGACTGGTGAAGTGTCTGTAAAATTGGTTGCTAGTAAGTCCAGAGTGTCACCCTTAAAACGTCTGACAATTCCAAAATTGGAACTTTGTGCAGCAGTTCTACTTTCTAAATTAGTGGTTAGAGTGATTTCCGCCCTGAAACTTAATATAACCAACACTTATTTGTGGTCCGACTCCATGATTGTTCTATGTTGGCTGCAAAAAGAACCTTGTCACTTAAAAACCTTTGTGGCAAACCGAGTTGCATCAATACAGGCAGCAACCAAGGTGAACCAGTGGAGACATGTATCTTCTCACAATAACCCAGCTGATTTGATCTCGAGAGGTGTGGATCCTGACAAACTGTCTGAGAACTCTTTGTGGTGGAATGGTCCTGAGTTCCTGACCGGTAGAGACTATCCAGAGAGGGAAATCCCATCAGCCACTTTCCAGAATGATTTTTCTGATGAACTAGCCTTCACTAACTCCAGTGACTCTAATTGTTTTTCTGTGTTTAATAGTGATGCTTGTGATCTTGTTCATAGTTTGATCAATATAAGTAATAACTATTGTAAAGTAATCCGTATTTTAAGTTATGGTTTCAGGTTCATTAGAAACTGTAGAGAAAAATGCGATAGGAAAAGAGACGCATTAGACTCTGGTGAGTTAAGAAATACTGAAGTATTTATACTAAAGCAAGTGCAAGGGGAGTCGTTTGCAAAGGACATTAATTCACTTAAGAAGAAAGGTGAGGTAAATCAGGATAGCCAATTGAAAAGTTTGCATCCATTTTTGGACGAGAGGGGTCTCATACGAGTTGGTGGAAGACTGAGTAATAGTGAATTGTGTATAAATAAAAAATACCCTATTGTATTGCCTTCAAAAAGTAAGGTAACTCGTATGATATTGAATTATTATCACATGATAAATTTACATCTTGGAGCTCAATCCTTGCTATTTCATGTACGCCAAAAGTATTGGCCATTAAATGGTCGAACAAATTGTAGAGAAGTCGTACATAAATGCGTAACTTGCTTTAAAGTAAAACCAGTGAGTTGTGAGCAGTTAATGGGATCTCTTCCTAAAGAAAGAATTACTGCCAATTACCCATTTAACTGTACTGGAGTAGATTTTACTGGTCCATTCCTAATTAAATACAAAAACCAACGTAAGGGAAATTATCAAAAAGTCTATGTTAGTCTTTTTATTTGTTTTGTAACGAAATGCATCCATTTAGAGCTTGTTACTGAATTGTCTTCCCAAGCATTTATTGCTACTTTGAAGAGATTTTTCGCTAGAAGAGGAAAGTGCTCTAAGTTGTTTTCGGATAATGCTACTAACTTTGTTGGGAGCCATAAGGAGTTAAAACGCTTACATAGCATAGTAAAAAGCCCAGACGATAAGTTATCCGGTTATCTCAGTAGCGAAGGTATTGAATGGAAATTCTTGCCACCTAGAGCTCCAAATTTCGGAGGTCTGTGGGAGGCGGGAGTCAGGTCATTCAAACATCATTTTAAAAGAGTCGTAGGAAATTCAAAATTAACGTATGAGGAGTTTCTGACCTTAACAACACAAATAGAAGGGATTTTGAATTCTAGACCTCTTGTTCCTCTGACTACTGATGTGGATGATTTGAATGCCTTAACACCAGGTCATTTTCTTATAGGGCGACCAATTACTTCTATCGTAGAGCCTAATCTGGTTGACATACCAGATAGTAGATTAAAAATTTGGCAAAAATTAACTAAAATGTCGCAGATTATCTGGAAAAAATGGTCCAATGATTATCTTTCGAATTTGCAACAACGTAGAAAATGGTTTTTTGAAAAAAATAATGTTAAAATTGGTGATTTAGTTATTATTAAGGAAGATAATATGGCTGTGAGTAACTGGCCGTTGGGGAGAATTGTTGGATTATTTCCAGGAAATGATGGTAGAGTTCGGGTTGTGGCTGTGAAAACCAGGAAGGGTATTTTTAAAAGATCTATATCAAAGGTATGTTTATTGCCTATTGAAGAATGATTATTCTTGTGTATTGTGTTAAAAGGTATTCCTTGTGTTATTGGCTACTTGTTTAGAAGTCAATTTCAACGGTGTAATATTTAATATTTTACTGTAATTTATAATGTTTAAAATTTTATTGCAATTTAATATTTTATTGTATTTTAATGAAATTTGTTCTTTGTGTGAGATGATTAACAATTAGTTGAATGTGAACATGTCAACGGGCGGCGGAATGTTAAGTGAAGTGAGGTGAAGAGATTGTGCTTTGAAATGAAGTGAGTTCACTTCTGTTTTTGTGAGTTGGAATAAAGTTGAGTGTTCGTGCGTGTGAGTTTTTAGTGAGTTATTTTTGAGTTTTATGAGTTTTACCACTGAGCTATCAACAATGGGCATACTAAATTTAAAAATAAGTTGCCTTCATCTGCCGCTTTAAATACTGTTGTTAAAAATGTGCGTATTTTTTGTAACTCTGATACTCATACCGTATTAAAATGCAAAACTTTCTCGGATGAGCAAAAACGTTATAAATTAAAGAAAGATGGTAGATGCTATCGGTGAATGGCTTACAGACATCTAATTTCTCAATACAAGGTTAAAATTTCACCGTGTGAGATGTGTCAGAGTTTACAGCACAATTCCTTGTTTTACCCGAAAAATAAAATTGAAAGCGGCTCTTCTGAAACCGAAACCCATGGACAGGAAGTTATAATTTCTTCCGTTTTAAAAGCAGAAGATAACCCTGGCAGTTACACTGTATTGCTTCAGACAGTTAACGTCTAGGCAGAAAATGGTTCAAACAGGGTTTGACTTTTATTTGATTCAGGATCACAGAAGTCCTTTTTGCGTAGTGACCTAAAACACGCTTTAAATTTAAAACTAATACGTCAAGAGAAACTTTTAATTTATACTTTTTCGAAACGCGAACCCATCGAGAAAATATTCGACGTTGTACGTCTAAGAATACGGAGTAGATTCCCTTTTTTCAATTCATAAACATTGAGTCTTTAGCGTCAGACGAAATAACTGGAGCAGACACATATTCGAATATTGACCCCAAACTTGTAACCAAAGTAATTCCAGCTACCTGCATGCTTTTCTGACTCCCTTGAAAATTCCACCCCTATCCAGATCCTGTTGGGGGCTGACTTCCTGTGTAATGTTCTAAGATGAGAAGCAAGAAAAATAAACAAAAAACTTATTCTTGCAACCGACACTTTTTGGTGACGCATTGATTGGTCAGATGCCAGACTTCCAAAAAAGGAAGCATTCTTCTGCGTTTACCGTATCTTGTTGCGTAGTGGAAACTGATATGAAACGCTTATGGGAGGTAGATTCTTTCTTGTTCTATGAGACTTCGGAAAATAAATCCAGGGATAATTTAGGTGATTTCGGAAAAGAACTTAAAATAAAGAGAGAACGACATGAAGCACCGTTACAACAGAAAACTTCTTTCAATACAAAAACTAGAATAGTTTATGATGCCAGCAGTAAGCAAGATAAGGATCTTTGCAGATCTTTCAAGATGTTTCGCCTTATCCTTTTCACGGTTTTCTTCGCCATATCAGCGTTGGAAGGTTCAATACACCCTTCAAGAAAAGAAATCTACCCTTACAGTTGTACAAATATACACATTCATAGGAGAAACATCAATACCAATGTAAACTGCTACTGGCTGGATGATACGAAAGCCTTGAATTCCATTTTTCCTGCTTTAATGCTCATGGAAATTGGCTACTTTTATTTGTATGATTCTTTCTGGAAAGTTCACTCTCTTGGTTCTGCAGGAGAATCGCAGAAAGTTCTGCCTGCTGATTGGACAACGCTACTCAAAATCAAAGAAATAGAAATTGTTGATTCTACCTTGTCGTCTTGTTTTGCGTGTGACTGGAAAATAAATTACAAGAATACTGCAACCCTAAGTTTCAAAGTAAAGAGCAGTTCATCTTCGGAGTGGATATGTTTTTTGTGTGATGTTGGAAGAGGCATCAAGAGTCCTTGGACTGGATGAATGAGCAATTTGAAGGAATTTTATTTCAATTATTATTCAATTCAAAATTAAGTACATTTGGAATCGATTTCTTCCCCATGGCCACGAGAGAGCTCATAACTTTGAATCTGTCTTACAACTAGATAGTCAAAGTTGACTCCAATATTCTCCAGAATTTCCCAAAATTAACGAACCTTGATCTGTCTCACAATGTGATCGAGTTCTTTCACCACATATTTACTGAGTCATCAACTATTAAACGTCCTGTACAATTGTTGTATAATTTAGAAATCCAGGACTAAGAAGTAAAATTGTAATAATAATTTTATTATGTGTATCATATACTTAATTTCTAGAATATGAATTATTCAGCTAGTAGCATTAGTGAATATTGTTTAATGTATATATTTTATTATTTGAAATGCGTATTTGCTATTGGAAATGTATATTTGTAATTTGCATTTGTTATTTGAAATTCATATATTTTTTTTCCTTACATTATGTTTTTATCATATTTCCTTACATTATGTTTATATCATATTTTCTTGCAGTATGTTTATCATATTTTCTTGCAGCATGTTTTTATCATATTTTCTCTTGCATCATGTTCATTTCATATGTATTGTTGTATTTAATTGTTATTTAATATTTTTTAGTAATTACCAGGTAACTTTCTTGAAGTTAAATTTAAAATTCATGAAATATAAATGTAATTATTAACTCTTGGAAATTTGATGAACCCCCTGGTTCATCCGGGGGAAGGATGTTAAGAATTCAGTTAACCACGTGGTCTTCCTGGACGGAGCTAGCTGCCAATCATGTAAATATCACGTGGTCTCCCTGTTGATGTTAGCATATTTTTTCTTTTCCAGTAGAAGTGAACTTGACTCGTGTACTAGGGGGAGTGTGATCTCGACTCTCTCTTTCTCTCCCGAGAAATTTTATGTGTAGTTCTCTAGGCCTACTGCACTATAGCGTAATCATGTGCCTTTTGTTGTTGATATTACCAATAAACCACATAAAAGACATGTGTCTTCATGTCATTTCACCCAGACCACAATCTTCACTATCAAAATAAATTATTGTGTAATCATGAAATGCAATAGTTTTATATACAGAGTGAAATTCACTGTATCGACACTTCATTATAAATTTAAGCACTGCTGTGTACTGAATATTTTGAATAATATCGGGTGTCTAGACAGATATCAAATTTGGGAAGTTTCGAACGTCTTAAAAATATTTTTTTATTTGTTACGTGTTAAACACAGGCTGTTCACGTGTTAAAATTCATTTTACATAAATAACCAGAAAGCTCAAGATATTTATAGTCATACTAAATTATAAGTTATTATACTAAAATCAGATACATAAATTGAGAATCAATAGAGATTTAATTATGATACATATAAACATTGTCGCAAGAAAAAAACCCAATGAAATCAATAATGCTAGATTTATGATTATTTTCAATAAATACTACAAGCTGAAGGTTCACCAAGTCTGGTACAGTTTCAAACGTTTTAAAATTCATTTTTCACTTAGAATAAGTTAAACTATATTCGAGTAACTTAAAAGTATCTTTAATTATACCAAATTACAACAATATTTAAGCTGAAATCAGATAAATAAATGATTAATTACTAATGGAACGGATTGTGATTTGTAAAATCAAAACCGTAAAAAAACACTGATGAAATTAATTATGCATTTGCACATTAAGTTGTTTATAGAAGACAAATTCAAATTTATTTAGTATTAACAATTCAATTGTATTTGATAAACATTATTCATTAATATAAAATTAATTTAAGAGTTGTACTAATTCCAAAATTAAGCTTTTCATTGGAATCCACAGACCGACACTTCAATATCAATTTAAACCGTAAGAACTGACTATTTTAAATATCGACGGTTAGACAGAAAATATAAACAAACTTTAACGTTAATTAATTGCAATGTTTTACTTCGATTCATTCGCTAAAATTTCGAAATATATCAATCCTGAAGAAAAAATATATATAATATATAGAGACTTTCATATACCAGATATGACACAAATTTCAAACAAACAAAAAATACAATTTTAATTTCCGAAAATTGAAATCTACTGTCGAAAATTTCAAATTATCATGCGATAACAATTTATTTGACAGTACGAAATTTGAGAGCAAAAATTAAAAGTTTAAATCATTGCTCCATCCATGAAATGCATTAATAAATTATTTTGAAAAAAGAAAAAGGAATTGAACTTCATATCATGCTCAATCTGCAAAGATATTTTTAACTGTTTTGATGCAGAAACTGATCTGAAACGTTCGAGATTTGGAATATTTTCCCATATTTGGAGACCAGATAAGGAAAAAAAAAATCCTACAATTTAAGAGTTTCAATATATTATGCACTTTGTTTCTCTACCTACGCATTTTAAGGCTACAAAACCTCCTAATCAAAAAAACATCATGTTTTCACATAATAATAATAATTTTTAAAAAACTGAACTGTATGAAACAATGATTAGTGTCAAACATAAACATCGAAAAGTAAAGTATAATTAGTTGAATAATAAAATGCATACATATAGAAAATGTTAGACATTAAAAATATTGTAGAATCATTGCATAAAAAGAAAATTAACCGACCTCTAGAATTATGAAATTCAATTCTGAAGCGCTCCCACAGAAATATGTCATGTCTAATATGTTAAAATGCAAGTCACAATTTTTTTAATCATTTTTTATATATATAATTATGTTTAGTTAATTTTTTTAGGCTTATAGAAAATTTAACAGAGCTAAACTACCAAGAAATATAATAAAAGTGCAAATAACAATTTTACAAAACAGTTCTTTTATTCTTTTTTTTTTGTTTTGTACTGATACTGACTTTTTTTTGTTGCTATGCCTTTATTTTTTTAACCCGTTTTTTTACATCTTTTTATTAAATCGAAGCTTTATTTCATATGCGAAGATTTCCGTTTAGGGCCATATTCACTATAAGAAAAACTAAAGCTAAACTACATTTGAAATAAGAAATCTCACTCCAATGCAGCAAAGAGATTCGTAAAACAGAAGATAAGAATAATGACTGGCAATTTTTTCATCAATGACATTTGATTTTCTGAGAATTTCTTTTGCAGCAAGAATTGACGAAAGTTTTTTCTCTTATTTTATATTCCTTTTTATAAACTAAATGCATGGCTGCTTTTAATTTGTAACAAGAATAAATAATTCTTAATGCGAAAAATGCTGTTTGATATAAATAAATTTGTTCGAGTTGCAACACTATAGTATATTTAATAAAAATGCAACTGAAAAAAGTTCGACACATAGAAATTTCCGATATTTGGGAGTTCCACAATATTGAAGCATAATAATTAATTACCATTGGGAGTTCAACAAATTATAACTGAGGATAGACATAGACGAAATAAATAAGTGAATCCGGAATGGAATGTAATTTTATAGACGATCTGGAGACAAGCATTTGATCACTTTCAGAATTTGACAAAAAAGCTTCAATCACAAAAATCAATCATGCTTATTAATCACACAAGAAGCAAAAATCAGATTATCAAAGAATTAATTAAAAGTAAATTTGTACCAAATATATCCCAAGATAGAGAGAAGATTCAAAATTCATGAATTTGATTCCTATTTTTCGCTTTTCACTTAAAACTGATTTTGCTCGTTTCATAAACAAACTTATGATTCTTCTGTCAGTCGTGGAAACCAACATTTTGCGATGATTTGAGTTCTCGTATGAGTGCTTTAGCATTCTGCAATCTTCTTTCCATCTTTTGGCGTTTTTTTTCTTGTATATCTAGTTCTGCCAAATACCTGTTCTTCTTGAATTCGTATCATCATTTTTCTGTGTTCTTTTTCAGAAATTGATAATTTCACATTGACGTTACATTTTTCAGCGGGAACTTTGAAACACACAAATTTTATTCTTGTTTCACTTTTCACTTAAAATCCATTTTGCTCGTTTCATAAATACACTTATGATTCTTCTATCAGCTGTGGAAACCAAAATTTTCCAGTGGCTTTCGCAGTGAGATGGCTTGGGTTCTCGTACGATTGCTTTGGTATTCTGCAACCTTCTTTCCATCTTTTGGCGCTTCTTTTCTTGTATGTCTAATTCTGCCAAATACCTGACCTTCCTCAATTCGTATAACAATTTTACTTTTCTGTGTTCATTCTCAGAAATTGATAATTTCACATCGACATTACATTTTTCTTTGGGAACTTTGAAACACATAATATAAGTTAACTTTGACGAACATAATCCCAAGTCGGATCTTGGAAAGTTCATAGTTATCAGTTTCGAATTAAACTTGCCCAGAACACTAGAAATTTGGACAATAGTTCCTTTGCTTCGGTCTTCTTTAGACTTATATTCTTTGCGAAAATAAAAAAATGAATGAGGGCATAAATCTCCAAAAGAGATAAAATATTCATTTTTCCTACTGAAGACCGCTCTCGTGACTTCCGAAATCGATTGTAAGTTTTGCAAAAGAGATAGAAAGACAGGAAATGGGTGGGGCAAAGAAGTCCATGTCCTGGCATAAATCAAAGTTCAATCTGACTCATGTCCAGAGAAATTACTCTGATGCTCTACAAGAGTGCATAATCAAAATTGTACATATATATATATATATCCATTTTTAGATGGAATGTTTTTTATTAAGGGAGATAATTCACAAAGGCTTTAATCTACTGGAAGAAATGATATTATTTTTAAAGTCAACTTGAATTCGAAAAATAAATTTAATAAAAAGAGTTTTTAAAATACACATTTATTAATGAGCTTAAAAGTAGAAATTTTGAAAATTTTTATTTCATAAACTTTTTAAAATATTAAATATGGAATTTTGATAAATATTCCTTTTTTCTCCTCAAATTTGGCGATAGGACTAAACACAGGTCAAAATTATTATTAAAAGACCGGAATCAAAGTTTGATTTAATTAACTGATTAATTAATAATTTAGTACTAAAAATAATAAAATAGTATATTGTCATAAAGTGTATATAAATTCAAAAAATCTTATATTCTAGGGCATCAAGAAGTAAGGGTAAAATGTATCATAAAATTCTATCTTTACGAATATGCAACATGCAGTTAAATAAAAATATATAATAAATCTTCAACGCGCTGGAATGTCTTAAAAAAAGGTGCACATTCCACGACAATGTTAAAAATTTATAAATAAAGTGTGCATTTTTTTCTTTTCTTTTTTTCCTATTTCAATAAGTTATATTTCTCTCCACAAATGATAAAAATGAATGTAATGTGTTAGAGATCTGTAGATCAGGCTGTTTGGCTTATAGTTTAAAAATGGCTGGCATAACATATAGAGGGTAGGAATGGACACCTTGGAGCGATTTTTTTTTATAAAATTTAATCAGAATTTTAATTTATTTAAAGTTAAATTAAGTTTTGTCCTTTTTCGCGATAACTTCCGAAAATATTATTGCATAAAATTGATTTTTACATCATTTTAAAATCTGAAAAAAATTCTCTTTAATGATACAATTTTAAGCAATTTTTTTTCTAAATTTTTTTAAAAAGGCTTTTATTTATCTAATTTTTAACAATTTTGCATTTTTGCATTGTTGTCCGAGAAATACAAACCATTTTCATTGTTTCATCAAATATTGAATTGTGTGATAATTATCTATTGTTGAAAACTAAAGATGAAAGATTCTATTTAATATCTACATAGTTTACAGGACAAATAAAAAGGTGAAGTTATAATACTGTGAAATTTAGAAGATAAATAAACTGTATATTAATGTCTTTAATAGCGCTTTCATACCATAAGACCAATCTCCATTATGAAGGCTCATATATACAATAACCATAAATTAAAGTAACACAATTTAATGCATATCAACTTGAACATGAAGTTAAGCGATTTAACTGAAATTAAATATAACCGATATTTCTGGTGGTCCAACTTACGTTGTCAAAGACGACTAGTACCTAATATAAACAACAGCACAAAGAGAGAGAGAGAGAAATAAAGGAAAGAGGGAAAATTATTTTATGTTTAAAATTGTCGAAGGACAAGGGGAAAAAATTATTTTCAAAATTTACTTATCATTCAAATTTTAACGATTATAATGTATCACACTGATAATAATTAAACTTTTCACTATTTCTGTTTCTTTAAATAAAAAGAATAAGAAAGCAAGGAATTTTAACTTGCTACAATAAAAAGCAATTACATTAATGAAATTTTCAAAATTTAGCAATCATTGTTGAGGAAATTTTTTTCTATTATTAGGATAATCCAAATATGAGATACAGGAATTTGAAATTTCTTTCAGGATTTTAAAATTAGAGATAAATATTTCGGTTCATTACCTAACTTTAATCTATATATATTAAATGAAGTATTTATGTGTTTAAGTATCGGTACAGTTATCTGTACGCTGTACAGTTTTATCAAGTATTTAATGGCATAATTTTCCTCTATTTGTGAAAGCTAAAGAAGAAAAAATCTCTTTTAATATCTGTGTAGTTTACAAGATGTATATATATAAAAAGAAGAGGGAACTTCAAATATCGAATAAATTAGAATATATATGTACACTGCAATTAAGTTTTTAAAAGAGCTACGATGCCATAAAGCTGTTTTTCCATTAGAAAGGCCCATGTACAAAATGAACAGAACATATATAAGACAATTAAAATAACAAGTCTTTTAGATCTGACAATTTAAAGAAATCATGGACATAAAGTTGTATCTAACTGATATAACTAAAATTAAATATAACTAAAATTAAATATAACTAATATTCCCGACAAACTATGTGGTCACTAAAGGCGTTTATTAAAAGTATAATTACTATAATATAAGTAAAAACATAATAATAAAGGAGCTTTGTAATTGTTTGTTATATTCCAAAGTGGGAATATTATAAAACTGACGATGAAACTTGCCCATATTTATGACTACGACAAAGTTTTGTGATATCTTCCGAAACAGAGCGGAAAAGGGTAGGCGACTATTGTGGAGTCATGAGCATTCATATGAAATAATATTTTTTGAAAGCAGTGCAGTGGTTGGGTATGCGAACTCTATTGCGAGATTTCCCTGTAAAAAATGCGCAGTGAATCGATTTTTCTCAAAAATGGAGAGTGGCGGAAAACATTCGATCCACGATGGTGTGTGTGTATATATATATATTGTTACAAACCTGCAATTCGGCTTCCCAACATAGTTTGTTCCATCATCAGAAAGAATGTTTTAAAGTCATCGGTATTGGACGGAGTCCGGGTGTCGCATCGGAGGTCCCAGAGCCTGGCGAAGACTTCGGCGCCAAAATAGATTATACCCAAGAATTTTCCCGATCCGTCCAGTAGGAACCGAGATACGCCTCGAACGTTCCTGATTGGTTGAGAGGCTTCTAGCCCCGCCTCCTGAGACCTATAAAAGGGTCCGCAGCTGCCAGAGTGGTAAGGTCGGAGTAGTAGCCGGAATCGACAGTGAAGAGTAGTCGGGGTGGACGGAGTAGTAGTCGTAGTCGGAATCGACAGAGCGGAGTAGCCGGAACCGACGGTGAAGAACTGGTCTTCCAGGGATTAGCAGAGCAGCGACGGAGTCAAATGGGGGCTCGGCCTTAAAACTACAACACCCCTAGACCCAGCTTTGATGTTATCTTTTGATGGACAACCAGTGTTGAGCTACAAATTTAGTGATGTTGTGCTAGGACTTTGTGTTAAAACCAGATGGATTAACGTGGAAGTTAAGGAAGTGTTTACGGTTTCCAAAACCGAAACTGGTAACTTCGAACGGCAAACTGTAAGTACATTTTGATGATTCTCCCTATTATTTGAAGAACACATAGATGCCTGTTCAAGAAAATGTAGATGGTTGATGGAATATTAAAGTTGATGAAGATTTAACTGCAAGAAAATTGAGGAGTTATTTTCGAAATTATTTAAGAGTTATATAGTTGATGAAGAATTCCTAATTTTGATGCATAATTTTGATGAAGAGAAAGTTATTTGAAGATAAATTTGCTTATTTGATGCTACTCGGATGTTGAACTTAATTCTTCCGTTTTCTTGCAAGGATATTTGCTATTTCGAAGAATATTGTTATATTGTTGCTATTTGAAATTTTGATGTGGAATTTTATTTTCCATATTTGAATGCATATTTTAAAGCTTGATTTAATATCTTAATTTTGAATGCCAACGTATTATAGACATTGATATTACTTTTTGAATCTTTGTGTGATAGTTGCTTGAAGTAGAGAATAATGGTTACTCTAAATGATTGCCCGAAAATTTCTAAATTTCTAAAAACTGGTAGTAAGAACCAAATCCAACTTTTGCATAAGTTAATATTTGGCTCAGCAATTTTGGCTACGCAAATTTTCTGGATTCCCACCTAACTTTCAATTGGAAGAGGCGAAACAGAAAGTTCTGAAAGAATTTTCGCTTAAGATTTAATTTCTATCTGTAATCTCTTGCATTTGGAATTTCATACTGATTTAGAAAAGTGTAGTGATATTATTCTAACAAATCTAAGCGATCTTTCGTTGTTGCAAACGAAGCTATCTGATTTGAGTGAAACGGATGACCTTGAAGAATCAAAAACGGAAATCGAAGACTCGCAGCTAACCGCAAGCAATAAATTAAATCCTCCCGATTTGAAAAATGAACGCCGGATACCGTACATTAATCTTGATGAGTCAGCCCAAAATTCATTGCCTTCATTTGATACGCAACGCTCTGGTTGTAATTCTTTCCAGGCATTTAGTCTCAAAGATATTGTTGATTTAATAAAACCCTTTTCGTCACGAGATAATTACAGCGTTGAAACTTTCCTTTCTGATGGTGAAGATATATTTAATTTATATGAAATAAGGAATCAAATTCACCAAATTATTTTCGTTAAGAAATGTTTGACAGGTCCCGCGTTAACTTTAATGAGATCTGGTACGAATTTACCATATGTTTAAGCTGGTCCATTTCAATTTTTTTAATAAGTGGACTGTAATCTTATTTAAAATCAAACGACAATTCGAAAGCCAACTTTTTATTTCATCGAGGTTCACCGACCCCGCTACGACTCAGTACGAAACTGTTTTTTTTTAAAAACTGATCTCATGTCAGCAGGGTTAAAATAAATTTTATCGCTGAAGCCAAGTCAGCGCGTGGTTGCAAGATTCTTTCACAAAAAGCGTCTTTCACAAAAAGTGAACATTCCGCCCCGCGTTGCGTGTTTATGCAACACAAGTTACAATTCAAGATTCAAAGTTACAATCAAGAATATACAACAAAATATATATTTTTTTTTTGAGTTCAAACATGAAAATATATAAAAAAAGACATAGAAATATAAATAAGTATGAACCATAAATGTACAATTAAATAGGTAAAAATAGAAAATAAACATTTGAATATGTACAGAACAATATACAGTTTTTTATGTACAAATTAGAAAATCAAGTCTGAATGGGTAGGAGGCAAATTTTAGAGATTGGTCTTTTAAAATGACCATTTTTAGTTTTGATAATTACAACACCAATTTTGCCGTCCTGTCCGAGAATAACTTGGCTTATTCTTTCAAGACACCATTTAAAAGGTGGAAGGTTATCCTCCTTTAGTAAAACCATATCATTTTCCTTAATATTATTTTTTGAAAACCGCCATTTTTTTCGGTCTTGCAAATGATTTAGATAGTCAATCGACCAGCGTTTCCAGATTTGTTCTATTATTTTTGTCAATCTTTGCCAACGGGTTAGTTCACTGTCTAGTTCATTTATTACTGAAGGCTCTGGGATAGAATTTACGGGCCTGCCTATTAAAAAACGGCCTGGAGTTAATGGTTCTAAATCCGAAGCATCGGAAGATAAAGGTGAAATAGGTCTTGAGTTTAGGATGCCTTCTATTTGAGTAACAACAGTTAAAAATTGATCATAAAATAATTTTGCATCAGCAACAGTTCTTTTTAGATGATGCTTGAAGGACTTAACTCCAGATTCCCAGAGTCCTCCGAAATTAGGGGCCCGAGGTGGAAGAAATTTCCAGGAGATATTTTCCATTGCTAAAAACTTGGATAAAATTTCATCAGGAAAATTAACAAGTGAAGCGAGTTTTTTCAATTCTTTGTTGGCTCCTATAAAGGTTTTACTATTATCACTAAATAAGGTTGAGCATTTCCCTCGACGTGAGAAGAATCTTTTCAGGCAAGCAATAAATGCTTGTGATGTCAGATCAAAAACTATTTCAAGATGTATAGCCTTAGTAACTAAACAAACGAAAATAGCTACATACACCTTATGTAAATTACCCTTTCTTTGATTTTTGTACCTTATGAAAAATGGATCGCAAAAGTCTACACCTGTGTTAGAAAATATTGGGTTGGGATTTACTCGCTCTGGAGGTAAATTCCCCATTAATTGGTCTAAGGGAGTAGATTTGCACCTAAAACAAGTTATACAGTTGCGCACAACCTTTCTTGCGATATTTTTGCCTCCAATGGGCCAAAATTCTTGCTGAACAAAATGTAATAATGATTGAGGTCCTGCGTGAAAGTTCTTTTTGTGATAATACTGGAAAATTAGAGTGGTAATTGTGTGCTTTTTAGGCAGTATTATCTGATGCTAATAATTATAACTAACATCTGCATGAACCAATCTACCACCTACTCTTAACAAATTGTCTGCATCTAAAAAGGCATTTAAGTGACTTATAGGACCTTTCTTCAAAGTTTCTCCGTTTTTTAAGGCCTTTATCTCTTTATAAAATTCACTTACCTGAATAAACTCGATTAATTTCCCTTTTGCTCTTTCCAATTCACTATTTGTGATTGGACCGGTAATTTTTGTTTTATTCTTAATATTGATTAAAAACCTGCAAAGAAAACTAAATACACGAATTAATTTTACATAGTCATTACTTATGGCTAAAAACTCCTCAAGAAATGAAATATTGTTTACAGAAGATAAACTAATGTTTGACTGTGATTTAAGTTCAGTCAGATATTGTTCATCTGAAATTACAGACTCATCAAGTTCAACACTAGAATGTTTTTTAGAGTCCGGTAAACAGTCAGGACCACACCACCATAAGTCATTGGTTAAGAGTTCATGAGGGCTCAAACCTCTAGATATTATATCTGCAGGATTAAGTTGGGAAGAAATATGTTTCCACTGGAAGTTTTCTATTAGAGTTTGTATCTTTGACACCCGAGTAGCAATAAAAGTTTTTAGTTTATATGGAGGTGTCTTTATCCAGGCAAGTGCAACTGTTGAATTTGTGTAACAGATTGTTTCACTGATTAGCATCTGAAGAGAAGGACGAATTTTTTCTATCAACTGCGAGAGAAGGAGACACGCTGACAACTCCAAACGAGGGATCGAAATTACTTTAATGGGAGTGACTCTTGATTTACTGGCAATAAGTTTATTGACAGCTGTGCCATCTTCCATAATAGACTTCATATAAACTACTGCTCCGAAAGCAGCTTCAGAAGCATCACCATAACCTACTATAGCAGTTCTTTCATAAGATTCTGTCAAGATATGTCTAGGAGTTTTGAGATTTTCGATGACTTTCAAAGATGTCACAAAATTAGACCATTCTGGCTGAATTGATTGAGGGAGAGTATCTTCCCAGTTCAATTGTTGGATCCATAATTTTTGCATAAAAATTTTGGCCTTTGTGATAACAGAACCAACGAGACCTAATGGATCATACAAACGAGCGATAACTGATAACACGTCTCTTTTAGTGTAGAAAGGCTTGATCTTTAAGTCTACCTTGAAGAGAAAATAATCTTCTTTTGGTTGCCAATTCAAACCCAAAGCGTTTACTGATGAATGTCGATCAACGAGAAAATATTGTTGGTTAGTTTCCTCAGAGCTATTATTTATGAGTTCAGATGAATTCGAAGTCCATTTATGAAGCTCCATGCCACAAGTTTGCAGCATTTGTATCAACTGCCTTTGTAATTCCTGGGCTGCTTCTAAAGTAGCAGCACCCGAGACAAAATCGTCCATATACACATCTGTTAGTGTAACTTGCGAAGCTAACGGATATTTTTTCGCTTCATCCAAAGCGAGTTGCTTCAAACAACGAATGGCCAAAAATGGAGCCGATTTTGTGCCATAAGTGACAGTGTTAAGACGATAAGTTATTGGAAACTCATTCATATTATCCTTCCATAATATTTTTAGCAGATTTCTTTGTGATTCATCAATTAATATTTGAAGGTACATCTTCTTAATATCTGCCGTAAATTCGTATTTATAAGTCCTAAATCTAGTCATTATTTCAAAAATATTTTCTTTCACTGCACCGGCAAGAAGCAAATCATTTAAACTTTGTCCCGATGTACTAGGGGCACTGGCATAAAATACAACCCTTAATTTTGTGGTTGGTTGTAAACTCCATGATGCGGCAAATAATACGATCCTTCACAAAGGTCATTATTCATTTTTTCCATATGACCCAAACTTTCATATTCTGCAATAAATTCTATTGTAGTTGGAAGTAGGACATTTTTATTTTTTATAAGTAAGCAGGTAGAGGAAGTATGCTGTGAAGCGGCCAGTCACATCTGTTGGGGATAAATCAGTTCTCGGCTCCGAAGGAATTGCTTCGGAATGAGTAACATTTTCTCCTCCGATCGAAGGTTTGCTATGTCTGTGCAAGAGATAATTATAATTACCATTGCAGATGTTACACACATATTTAGATTGGCGGCAAAAAGCTAATTTGTGCCCTGGTTTTAAGCACAACACACAGAGGGAGAGTTTTTTAACCATATTAAAACGTTCCACAGCATTTAAATCAAGAAAACTTTTGCATTTATAGATAGGATGATTTGCTGATAGACGACAAACAGGACACTTTGATGAAGTGCCATTTACCTTTTTTACTAAAGTACGTGGTTTAGCAGTTTGGGAAATAAATTTCGATTTTGGTGGTTGAACGATATTACTTTGCAAATTTTCTAAAATTTGACATCTTTTTTCAATAAATTTTATAAAGGTATCCCAATTAGTTAGCACATTTGACGGCAATGTCATTTCAAATTGTTTACGCGATTCTTTATCCAATTTCTGCATAACAATATTAATCAACATAGTTTCACTTAGTTTATTCAAATCTAAATTCAATAATTTTAGAGCTCTTAAATGTTTATGTAATTGATCAACTACTGATCTTAAATCTTTAGCACTTTCATTGTGCAACTTTTCAATCGAAAATATTTCATTAAGGTGAGTATTAACAATAAGTCTTTTATTATCAAATCTATCTTCCAAAGCTTTCATTAAGGAATGAAATGTATCGTCATTCGATATCATCCGAGCCGCACTTCCAACTAAGCATGATTGTAAATAATAAAGCTTTTGCGACTCTGAAAGTTGTTTGTTAGAAGAAATTAACAATTCCAATTGAGTTTTAAAAATGTCCCATTCTTCAAAATTACCCGAAAATTTTGATAATGGGATTTCTGGCAGCTTGATATTAACATCATTAGATTTATGAATTTTTGCATTCCCATTTTCATACATGCAATTATTAAAAAGTTTTTTCAAGCTTACCTCCAATTTTAGGAGATCCTAGTCGATGTCCTCGAAACTATTTTCAATTTCTACTAAATCTTCATCTTTTTTCACAACTTTGTAGTAGTCTTGTCTTAAAAGTTCAAACTGTTGACTTAATTTACGGACTTTATCCAACTTGACTTCAATTTCTTCTATTTCAACATCCTCTAACTGCTGATCCTTTATTGACGTTAATAGTCTAGTTATTTGCGCCTTGATTCCACCACAAGTCCTATTTAACGAAGTAATGTCTTTCTCCATTATTATTTACTATTCAAATCGAAATTTAATTAAAATTCAAACTCCGGCTCGACGGACCAAATTTTACAGTACGAATTTACCATATGTTTAAGCTGGTTCATTTCAATTTTTTAATAAGTGGACTGTAATCTTATTTAAAATCAAACGACAATTCGAAAGCCAACTTTTTATTTCATCGAGGTTCACTGACCCCGCAACGAAACTGTTTTTTTTTAAGTACAGTTTTACTGTACTTCAAACTGTTTACAGTACAACTGTTTTTTTGAACTCAGTACGAAACTGTTTTTTTGAAAACTGATCCCATGTCAGCAGGGTTACAATAAATTTTATCGCTGAAGCCAAGTCAGCGCGTGATTGCAAGATTCTTTTACAAAAAGCGCCAACGAAGCGGTAACAAGATCTATTCGTGGAATTACAAATTGGGAACAAATGGAGCAACATTTATTATCAGAGTTTTCAGATAGGGTAAATGGCATCCAATTACATGAATTTATGGAATCTCGACGTATGAAACCATTTGAAACATTACAAGAATATTTCTTGGCCATGCGAGATCTTGCCCACAAGGGTTCTCTTGATGATTCCTCTTTGATCGAGTATGTCATAAACGGAATTCCCGATTCATTAAACAATAAAATTATTTTGTACGGCTGTAAATCAATTCCTGAATTTAAGGAAAAATTGAAAATTTATGAAAAGCTATTTAATGCTTCAGGAACTTTTCGGCAAAGTAATGGCAAAAAATTTGATCCCACTCATAATACAAAATTTGACCGTAAGCGTACTCCAAACCCACAACCAGTATGTTACTCCTGTGGTTTAAAAGGACATAAGAGTACCCATTGCACGAATAAGACACTTGGTAAACAATATTACGGCTGCAAACATTTTGGCCATGTTCATGCTAATTGCCCTCAAAATTCACGAAACACTGAATCCAAATCTGACGCTAAACTTGCTACACCTACCAGAACTGTACACCATATTTCTGCTCAAACCTTTTCCCAAAACCCCATGCATGTTGAAATTATACTTAAAGGAATTCAATTAACTGCACTTTGTGACACTGGGTCGCAAGCCACTATTATTAATGAAAATACATATCTAAAAATTGGTTCCCCACCATTACATCCTTCTCCTGTAACTTTTTCTGGAGTTGGCCCAAATACAGTTCAAAGTATTGGTTTCTTTCAGGATTCTATTACTATTCAAAATCAAACATTACCTGCAAAAATTCATGTTCTTAGTGATGACACATTTCCACTTGATATGATTATTGGAACTGACGTTTTGCAACAAATTCAATTTACATTTGGTAAAGACGGAATTCATTTCTGCAGCAATGCTGATGAATATTTTTTGTTTCATGTTGCAAATGTGATTGATGAATGTCCTTTTGATTTATCGTATGTTAATGATCCAAATATTCGAAATGAATTGTCATCATTGATTAATAATTATAAACCTATTAAAACTAAGGGTACTAAGTTGAAAATGAGTATTGTATTACAAGATCAAATTCCTATTTGTCAAAGACCCCGGCGACTCTCTTTTCCTGAAAAACAGAAAGTAAATGAGCAAATAACTGATTGGTTAAATCAGGGTATAATTAGAGATAGTTGTTCTGATTATTGTTCTCCATTAGTCTTATGTAAGAAAAAAGACGGTAACTTACGACTCTGCATAGATTACCGTAAATTAAATGCTAAAACGGTTAAAGATAGATATCCGTTACCCCTAATAGAAGAAATTCTAGACCAATTGCACTCAGGAAAATTTTTTCACCAATTGATTTGAAAAATGGATTCTTCCACGTGGAGATGGAAGAAGATAGTAAAAAGTTCACTTTATTTGTAACGCATGATGGACAATACGAATTTAACAAAGTTCCATTTGGTCTTTGCAATAGCCCGAGTATTTTCCAAAGATTCATTAACCATGTGTATCATGATCTCCTTAAAGAAGGCGTTGTCGTTATCTACATGGATGACATCATTATACCCAGTATTGATGAGCTTGATGGTATAAAGCGTTTATCTAGAGTATTACAAACTGCATCCGAATACGGATAAAAACTTAACTTGAAGAAATGCCAATTTCTGAAGTCTAAAATTGAATTTCTGAGTTACATTATTGAAAACGGTAAAATTAGTCCTTCTTTGGATAAAACTGCTGCCGTCCAGAATTTTCCAGAACCTAAAAGCGTTAAACAGGTTCAAAGCTTTCTTGGCCTCACTGGTTATTTCCGAAAATTTATTCAAAATTATGCATTAATAGCTAAGCCATTGAGTGACTTACTTCGTGGCAACACAGTGTTCTACTTTGGATCCGTGCAAATTTCAGCATTCCAAACTCTAAAACAAAAGCTTTCTGAAAAACCTGTATTACACATTTTCAAGCAGGGTGCGAAACTTGAATTGCATACTGATGCTGGCAAATTTGGTTATGGCGCTATTCTCTTTCAACAGTCTGATGATAATAAGTTTCACCCAATTCATTGCATGAGTAAAAAAACCTCCCCCCAAGAAGAGAAATATTCAATTATTGAAGCTTTAAAGAAATTCCGAAACTATTTAGTTTGTAGTAAATTTCGAATCGCAACGGATTGTTTGGCATTTCAAAAAACTATGAGTAAAACACATTTGACACCAAAAATTGCTAGATGGGCATTATTTTTGGAAGACTTTGTGGTGAATAGCATATAAGCCAGTTAACAACTCTTCTACCCGAACGATCGTTTTGGCGGAATTGTTTAGTTACTGGACTGCTAACCGAAAGGTCCCAGGTTCTATCCTACGCACATCGCTTACCGCCTCAACTTTAACTATGAAATTGTACATCGTCCAGGCAAACAAATGAAACATGTGGATTGTTTAAGTCGATACCCTATTATGCTTGTAACACACGATGAAATAACATCCAAAATTGTCAATTGTCAACAAAATGATGAATATATAAGTTTCATAAAACAACTTTTTGAAAATAAGCAAATTAATGACTTTATTCTTAAGAATAATGTGCTTTATAAAATCGTAAATGATTCTGATCTCTTGGTAGTTCCTCAACTAATGCAAACTGAAGTTGTTAAAAATATTCATTCGAAAGGCCATTTCGGTATCAATAAAACTGAAGACGTCGTAAAGCAAACTTTCTATTTTCCTAATATTAGAAAATGTCATATCAAACTGTATTGAGTGTATTCTTGCAAATAAAAAGCGAGGGAAAGGCGAAAGATTTTTACATCCTATCCCAAAGGAAGAAGTCCCCTTCAGCACGTACCATATTGACTTTTTAGGTCCTTTAACATCTACCAATAAAAATTACAACCATATCTTCACTGTAATCGACGCATTTACCAAATTCACTAGGATATATCCCGTAAAATCTACATCTACTCATGATGCCATCGACAAACTTAAACAACAAGTTACATTTGGAAATCCACATCGGATCATAACCGATAAAGGCAGTGCATTTACATCCAAACATGTGACTGATACCGGTATTGGTATGACTAAAGCTGAATTAATCCAGAACTTGGGAACTATAGCAAAATCTGGTACTTCCGACTTTTTGCAGAAAGTCTCAGAATCTAGTAGTGCTACAGAATTGAGTGATATGATTGGCCAATTTGGTGTGGGTTTCTACTCCTCTTTCTTAGTTGCTGACAGAGTTGTTGTTACTAGTAAGCATCCGATGCCAATTCTTTTAATATAGCTGAGAATCCTCGTGGTGATATTCTTCTTCGAGGAACGACAGTAAGCTTGCATCTGAAGGAGGAAGCTCGCGATTTTTTGGAAGAAGATACTTTACGTAATCTGATTAAAAAGTACATTCAGTTCATTAACTTTCCTATTTATTTGTGGACCACCAAAACTGAAACTGTTGAAGAACCCATTGAAGAAGAAAAAGATGAGACGACTGAAAGACGACCGCGGCTGCCAGAGTGGTGTGGTCAGAGAAGTAGCCGGAATCGACGGTGAAGAGTAGTCGGGGTGGACGGAGTAGTAGTCGGAGTCGACAGAGCGGAGTAGTCGGAACCGACGGCGAAGAACTGGTCCTCCAGGGATTAGCAGAGCAGCGACGGAGTCAAGCTAGTGCTGAACTAAGCTGTGCGCTACTGTCTGCAGTAGATTCTGGTTGTATGCTACACGTCTCGGCTGAAGATAGTCGTCTTCTATGCTGTATATACTTATCGTTTTTGTGCTGTCCTGTGTGTCTTCGTGTAAATAAACGTCGTTGTTTCTTTTTCTACTGCCGCCTGCTGATTGAACGTTCTCCACACCATATAACTTCCACTATCCAAACGAACCCCGGTAAAAATCCGTAACAATATATATATATATATATATATATTGGACCGCGGACCACCAGGTGGCACTGCATCTATCTTCTATCCACCAGCTGACGTCACACGGACATGAGCTTGAGCGAGCGAAATTAAAACATTGCACTTGGTGTTTGTGTGTGACGTAACTGAATGTCTGAATTTCTGCGATGTTAACTAACTTGATGTAAATGGGCAGCAACCGCCCTTCTAACTCTTTCCTTCTTAATTTTATGTCGTGCCGTCTTTATGTTTGTTTGTCTTCCATTAAATTATGAAATGTACAACTTGACTATTTCCTTTCGCCTTGGAACTCAGATGGTAGATAGGCTTCCATCCTACATATATATATATATATATTTCATATGAGCTTACATATGAAACAAAAATTTACAAAATCGGATTAATGGTTGATCGACTTTTCAATAATTTTCCTCATTAACTACATAAAAAATATTTAACATTTTTATAATTTTCAATCCATGATTATTATAACTTGCTAAGTATTCAATTTTTCTAATATTAATTTTTAATGTACTTTAAGTAAGGAACTCAATCACATAAGAATCTGTATGAAACAATATTACCTTTTACTAAAATATTTTAATCCTCAGCACAAAAAACTGTTACAAGTTTTTTTTTAATATTAAATTATTTTTCATCCAGATGATTAGTAAATAAATATGACAATAAATGCATACATTTTAACCTGATTTTGTGGAAATTTATTTCAACCAAAAATTGTCTTTGGGTGCCTTTGCATTCAAATTCAAGAAACTGAGAAAATACTGGAGATGCCAATTTATTAGTTAAATATAAATAAATGGAGCAAGATATTGATAGATTAACGAATAATTCAAAATTGCTATCAATTTCAAGATCAAATTTCAAAAATTCATTTTCACTTTATGTTGTGAATCCCTTCATTAATTTTCAGAACAATCTCTACTTTATTATTTTTTCTCAGTATCTAGATACTCAAAATTTGGATATCTTTAAAATTAGAATAAATAAAAATAAAAATAATTACCAGCATTATAAATATTTTTACTGTATACGTGCCCTCAATACAAAGTGCAATATTTAGTTTTACAAATTTTTCATAAATGTATATCAGAATTGAGTTCACTGCAAAACAAATAATGTAATATAATTAAAGAATTATTTTTAAAATTAATCAGTGTGATAATCTATAATAAATGTCATATTGCACACTAAAACTAAATATAAAAGTCATACAGAGAATTCTCATTATTTTTTTCTTTTTACAAATGAAATTGGGATTCTCCAACTTGATTAGATTTTAAATCGTGTTGCCATCTACAGTTAAAGGGAGGTAAAATTATTTGTTATGAAATCTTAAAGGTGCTCAAAAGGTTCATGTTTCAAATAAAAATAAAAATACATTTCCCTATATTTTGAATATCTTTTTATTGCAGAAAAGGAAATGCCACAATCTTGGAGGCAAAAAATTGCCTTTTACTAGTTAATCTTGGTCATGTGATTACAGGCGTGATATATTGGCATTTATATATATAACAGGAATGATAATCCTATAGCAACTATTATTTCTTCGAATGCCTTTAAATAAAAAATATTTTTGCAAACAAATGAAAAAAAAAAAATAAACAAATCTGAAATGAATAGAGTTAATAAATTTAATGAAATGTTTAAAAAGAAATATTACAACATCTTCACAATAAAAAAAAGACTGAACAGACATATGCGGTCTATATTCTTCTTCTAAAGACATAATTTATAGAAGGTGTTTGAACAATATTCCAGAGTACCAAGTTGTTAAGTTCAATTTTCGGCATTTTCTTGTGTAAAAAAATATTTTTTATTTACTCAACTCATAAAATTCCAATTAAATTCAGATTTGTACTTGATTATAGAAATTTTTTCAGCATTTTACTTATTATTCAGTTTGAACATTACTAGATTCCATTTATAATAATGTAATAAGCTTAATCAGAAGTAGTCACGGTTTCTAGACAAAGAACATTATAAAAATGTTATGTAATAAACATTTTTTCTTCTTCATATTTTAATAACTGTTATTTTTAAACTAAAACATTAGAAGGAGAAACACCAAAAACAGTAATTGAAATATATTTAAATTCAATCTATAAAGAGTTAACAATTTGTTTAAAGATATTGTTACGAATTTGTAAAGGTGCTTCCAAGAGCAGGGAGTCTCCTGATATGGAAGAAAATTTTGCAGAAAGCTCTAATGTATGTTGAAAGATGACAAATCAATGACCCCTGGTCTTGGAGATAAAATAGAATATTCCATAATTTACAGGAATCTTGGCGATAAGTTCATTAGGACAAGAATTATAGTGATCTTTCTAGAATCATCCTCGTCCTGTTATTGAAACTATATAAATCCGGGAGGCAGAACTGCAGTCAGTCGTGTACTCAGTAAGCAGTCGTATAGTCGTACAGCCAGTAGTGAATTGAGCATTGAGGCAAGAGTGAATTGCCAATTGAATTCCATTTAGCCAAGTTGACAGTGGAGAATAACAGACGGTCGAGTGGCGGAAATAGCCGTATGAAGTCTCTCTTCTGCGGAATTCCCTCTGAGCACTTTGTAACGTTGCGATTGTTTATTACTGATCTGGTGTTTACATTTACTTTAAATTACTTTATTTTTATTTTTTTTAATTTACTTTAAATGCATTTTACTTTAAATGCTGTTTTTAAGCACGCTTCGTTCGTGTTTCATCGTGTTTTTGAGCAGAATAAAGCATGGTTTGTTACTAAGTATGTTGGACTGTTTCATCGTAATTACACTATACTGAACCTGCTGACTGATCGTTTCTTTTTTAAATTAAAATTTTCCGTAACAATAAATAACTTTTTACAAAAGGCTTTTTTTCATGCTGTTCGTTTATTATTGGGTATTTTAAATATTTTCTTTTCAGTAACTCATGCATGTGTGAAAAAATAGATTGAAAAATGATAAATAAAAACACTGATCTTTTTAAAAAATATAAAATCTTATTCATAATGAACTTATTCACATATGAAATCGAATAAAATACAAATGTATGACGAGCAATAAAGAAATTGTTTTCAGCATTCATTTCCTTTTTTTTCTTTGTAATTTTGCAGGTCTAAGATATGGATTATCCATGATATCATTATCTGTAACAGAATCCTTTTGATTTTCTGTATCTTCATGGGCATCTGAAAATTAGAAAAATGATTTGTATTTATACAGTACAACAATTTAGGAATATGAGCTAAAATCGTACTTTAAACAAAACAAAAAGAGTAACTACATTTTAGAAATATTCAATAAACATTCATCAGTAATGTAATAAAAATATTCATTCGATTTAAACTTAAGTTAGTTAAGATTTCTAACTTTTTAAAATTCTTGTTCTCCCATACTATTTTTTTTTTAAATTCACAAATAGTAATTCGGTAACTAGGCCATTTTACAGATTATAAATCTAGTTTCGAAAGTAATATGCAGTCACCACAATATTTAAATAAATCTTATACAATTTAAAAAATTTACAGTTTTAAAAACAATTTTAAAGTTTTGGATTTCTGTTTAGTTACGAATTATTTGTATTAATCTAAAAATTAGGATTTACATAAAATATAAAAATAAATTATAGAATAGTATCTAGCATATATGCGAATAAATAGTGAGAAATTATATACATTGGACAAAAATATCTCTTCAATTTAAATTATATATAAATTTTACAGCACTTATAGTTAGCAAACTAAAATAAAGAATATTAAAATTAAGACACTTTCCGAAATTAAGACACAAAAAAATATATGGATGAATTGTAAGCATTTTTAATTCTTGAATTAGCGGGAATTTATTTTCGGTTTCATTTCTACTTTTAAAAAAAATCTTGTTTTTTTTAAACTTTAGTTCAATTAAATATACTGAATATTTATATATATAATAACAAAACTGAAATCTCAACTTAAATACATATATATATATAAATAAAATTAAAAAAAAATTTTGATTGCCATTTTGTAATATTTGCAGCTAATGGAAAAGTTTTTTTTTTTTGGGGGGGGGGGAGCTTGGTTTTTTACTAACTTTCTGAAACATACAATACATATACCAATGATTTCATCACTATGGAAAATTAACACCTATATTGTATTACCTGCATTCACACCAAAGAACATATTTAACAATGATCTTTTTTACGTATTTTAACTTCTTAAGTTGTTTATAAGTTTTAAACGCCTTTGTTTTAAACTTTCGACATCTATATCCAAATTAAAAAGTCACTAAAAACTAGAAAAGTTTCAGCACGTATATCATCGCATGTCATTTCATATTTGTCTTGGAATTTGTTTTAAATTCATCATAAACTGATTGTAAGAAAAAGGAAAAATTACTTTTATTTGAAAAAATAAAAGAAGGTGTTTATTTTTAAACTTGCACGAATGGCATTAGTGCATATACATACTTAATGCATTTAGCATATTTGTGCCCAAACTTTACAATTTCTAATTTGATACAATTTTTTTTATTAGTTTTTTCCTAATTTTTCTGCATTTATAATTTTATATTATAATTAAAATAAACAAGCAATACAAAAAAAGGGAAAAGTTTTCCTAATTCCGCAATCCACATATAAGCAATTTTTTGAAATCTGGCTGTTTTAGTCTTTAACATGTGTCACCTAAAGGTTCATTTCTTGAACCGAATATTTATGTAATCTTTAACTTTATGTAAATTATAATTAATGCAAACAATTATATTATACGTCCTTTTGATTAAAATGAGGTTAACGTTCATAAAAGTTTTCAAGTTGCAACTTAATAAATTGTAAAAGTATATACGCTCTACATGTAAAACCCAATTTAAACAAAAATGGAATACCGATGAAATCCATAAGCTGTCATAAATTTGACACACATGCTTTTCAAGACAAGAAGACCAGTCACCTTTTTCACACTTCAAAAGTTAATAAAAATATTAATAAAACAATTAAGCACGTTTCTGGTATTTTCCTGGTATGTCTTCCGACATTATTACTTGATAAATAATGATTCTTACATTATTTAAAATAAAGAAATTACCATTTTAACTAGACCAATTTCACCCCCATTCATTTTTTAGTTAATTTTAATGCATTTTCAAATTTTAATCATCTACACAACTTGCAACAATGTTTGTGTTGTTATGGTACCATTAAAAATAATTTTATGGTCCCAGTAAACCATTCAGTCGCATGTTTTTACCAATATTAAAATTAAGATTTTTTTAAAAAAAAGCCCTGCTTCTCTTATATGTTATCTCAGTAGTAGGAATTCAACTTTCGCTTTCATTTCATAGAAAAACTTCATACTTTGCATGCGATGTAGTAAATTGATTCAATTAAATTCATTTTTTATTGCCTTATCAAATAACATGAAATCCTTAGTCAATGCTTTCCATATTAATGTTTTAACAACCAGGAAAGTCAGAATCCCCAACAGCGGCTGGATATAGATAAAACTCAAAAATCATATTCCTGTTTCTTTGCTCTTGCTTGAGCTGTCGAATTTTTATCCAAAAGTATTTCCTTGCCTTCATTCAATTTTTATACAAGTCAGGTATTTGATCTTTGAATGATTTCATTAACTCTAAGAGATACTCATCAGAATGTAGAAAAGCAAGATTCTCTACTTCATCGATATTACTGGATGAGAAGAAAGATTGCATTCGCTCAACGCATAACAACATCAATTCTTCGACATTGTATTTATCTGCTAATTCATAAATATCGCACCATTCAGAAAGAGTTTCAACTTTGACATCTTTCATTTGCAAAAAGTATAAAAAATTAATGAATGTGCCACAATCTACATCAACAAGTTTTACTTTTTTTTCAAGCTTCTCTCGCATAGGAAGTTTCAGCATACTTTCGAAGACCTTAGAAATAGAGATGAGTTTAGAACCAAGTGTGTCTTTAGCATCTTCGAAAGGAATATTGAATGTTATGTCGTCCATAGTTTCAATGCAAATGCTCCATTTAGTTTGGTTCTCGATGGTAGAATCATCACCAGATTCACTTTCTTCTGGTAAACGTCGACTGAAGTTTTCTCTATCAAACGATGTCATTTCAAAATCATGAGTAGTTCTTTCACTTTTTTTGTAATACTTACTAATAAAAGAATTAGGGTCTTTCATTATTACCACTACAGCTTCACACATTTCTCGAATTGTTTTAAAAAAACATTTTCCTTTAATATTGGTTAACCCAGATTTCATCTGCATTGTTGCATCTCTTTCGAATACATCTTCACTTTTGCAAAGACTTTCTTCTACATTCAATAAAAATGCAATCACTTTTTCATAGTGTTTTAGAGTATTGTTTTGTGCCCTTTCAATAAGCAGATCAAGAGGTAGATCTCTTACAACAGTCATTTCAATTTCCCTGTCTTTATTATCTATAAGACATTCGTGTCCAACGATTCCAATATTATTCGAATGTTCTGAAGAAGTCATTAGTTCTGTTCTCCCTCTTTCACATTCTCCTTTATCAACATTTTTAGAACTGTTAACAGAATTTTGATCTTGTAATAGACATTTTATTGTTTCATCGATATCCAAAACAAAGTTTTTAAGCTTTTTATAAAGCGGATCCCTTTCAATGTCAAAAGATTGATCCGTTTCAGTAGCACTTTTCTCTTCTTCATGAGTTAAGAACCATTGTTGTCCAACTATTCCAGAAAACTGTTTATTTCCATCATTCAAAGGGCCTGAAGTCATTTGTATTGTTCGCTCCATTTCAAATTCTTCTTCTGAACACATATTCTTAGAATTATCATCAAATTCCTGTTCTTTCAGTATATATAGCATTCTTTCTTTGAACTTCTTGAGAGTGCAATTTGGCTCTTCAGTAGACGGATGTTTCTCCAAATCAAAGGGTTCAACCGATGGGGAGCTCCACGGTTCAGAGTTCGGGGAAATGCTATGGTGAAAGTCAAAAGGTCGAACTGTTTCAATAGTTCTTTTATTTTCTGCATCTTCTTCATTTGAAAAATATTCATCGACCATATCGGAACAACCTTTATCTTCATCATTCAAAGGCCCTTGACTTGTTTCTTCTTTTTTATATTCACCTTCTTCACTCATAATTTTAGAATCATTATCAAATTCAAGACATTCCAAGACAGATCTCATCTCATCTTTGCAGAACTCAAACATTGTTAAACATCTTTCGAAAGCCCAACGATTATCAATATCAAAGGGCAGATTTAATTCAGTAATTCTTTCAATTTCTTCATTTTTGTGACCTAAGAAATCTTCTTGGCCAAGTTTTTCAGAAAGGCATTTATTTTCCACATCCGTAGATCCTGGAATAATTTGTGTAGTCCTCAACGTTTCGCTATCATTGCTGCTTTCTAGATCGATTAAACGAAGAAAATTTTTAATACAAGTGTCATTAGGTTTCTTTGACAGAATTTTTCTACATTTTTCTTTTGTAATTAAGTAATCACAAAATACTTTGTGTGAACTCAAGTACGTTTGCCTTACTTCATCTATTGCGTCAAACTCCGCTAGCATATTTTTCAACTTTTCATGATAAGATGCATTCATGTAAAAGAAACCGCACATATGCAAATTTAAATCTACTACTGATGAAATTATTTTATATAACTCAAGCTCTATTCGGGCCTTACCGAAATTTCCAGCGTAATTGGTATTCGACTCAGCTAAAGGTTTTATGTCGCTACTTTCTTTCTCTTCTTGCACGAAAGACTCAAGATAATCATAATTAGAAGATGTTTGGAGAGCAAAATGTTCGCTTGAACTTGTGCAGTCAGTTTCAATCATTTCGCATCGGATTGTAAGCATGTCTTCAGGTAAGAGTTCATCAGCTTGATTTAGCAGAAAAGTACGCATCAGAAAGTCCGGTATGACCTCATTATAAGAAAACCCTTTAATATTTTCTTTTAAAAAAGACTGGCGGCACTTATCACTTCCATTCACGTCAACAACACTCAGCATCCAAGAATGATACGTGTTATCCAAATCCATCTGTGCCGGAAATTTTGAAATCTTCACCGAAATATATCCTCGGTATTTAGGGCATATTCCGTTCGGATACACTTCTACACGGAAAAACTGGTTAAAGGAAGTTTTCTTATGACTAAAAGAGACATCGACCTTTTTGTACTCATCAGAATTACTGAAGTTTTCAATTTTAAAGTCGATTGCATGATGAATTTGCATTAATTCTTTAGAATTGTCACCGGCCATAATTTGCTCATATCGTCGAGACTATTTACTATAAACAAGTGAAAAATATCTAGAAGTCTATCCATCTTTCGAATCGATAAAATTTTTATCTATCTTTCGATTCGATAAGCGAACAATGTAAACTTCACACGAAACAGATCGGGCAAAGTCATAGACGTTATCAAAAAGAGAAAATGCAGGTGTAGTATGAAGGACGATTGCTTTCTTTTATTGAATGTTAGTGCTTTTGAGAATAAAATATCTTGGCTTTTCTTGTATATTAGAAACATACGAATGTTTGTATTGTGGAAACACCTTTTTAACCCAACTACCTGACGTGGCGTAATTAGGAGAGGGCAGGCAAAGTAAAACCATGTTTCAACGACCCATCTTGCGGTTTACTGGGGTTGTCGGTAAACTGGATAGACATCAAAGCACCCCAGAAAACCGCAAGAGAGGGTCAAGGGGGGAAAGTGTGCCCCGTTTGAAGATTCACAGGTCGTTGGAACACGGTTTAAGAGCCCTAGGCGCCATCACTGGTGTCCGCAAACTTTAGAAATATATAAGCTGCATTTATGAACATTCCCCCATTAACTCTTATTTCCTACATTCTTAAAAATTAAAAAAATCCCAAAATTCAAATCAATAAATCCCCTACGCAAAGATAAATTCTGATGCTAAAAATTGAGTCATGACGTTCGAAGATATTTTTTGACCAATAAACAAAGTCAGATCATGATAAAAACAAAACGTAGAGTAGCATTCATAAACTAAATCTTCTAGTCTTGTACTTAAAATGCGGGAGAAAAAAAAATTCCAGTTGACATTGGATTTGATACAAATAAGCTCAGAGGAGCAAATTTTTATTCGCCAAACTTTCCATTAGTCAGCAAAAAAAAAAAAAAAAAAAAAAAAAAAAAAACCGATTAGTATTTTGAAATGTTTAACAGATTGTTTAAAATTTCTGCACATTAAACTGAAAGAAAAGAACTTGGAATAAAAAGCATAAACGATATATTTTTCGTTACAAATATATAAGCACAGAAATTATAAGCAGTAAAAAGTTAGCTCAGATGAAAGATTAAGTCAGCTATAAGCTATGTAATATTTTTAAAATTTAAATTATTGGTGGAAAAAATATATTTGATGATGATTTTGGATATTTTAAGACACTTATGATTTTAATGATTATTATAATAATTCTATTTATAATATTATTAAAAATTACCGACTAAATCGAATTATTTCGCAAAAATGGATAGAAAATTAATAGCTATAGAGAGTCCTTAGCTTGTAAAATAAAGGCAATTGCCATTTACAGGGTTAGCAAGAAATATGTTACCCACTTCAGAGGGCTATAAAATGCGTTCTATTGAACCAAATGTGATAAAATTTGAACTATAAGTTATTGAGAAGATGTCTTCAAAAATGTCCTCCTTCATTTTTAACAATATGCTCTAATCGGAAAACCATATTTTTTATAGATTATCGAAGTGAGTCAGCCGGAATATTAAGAATATGGCGGCGAATATTCTCCTTCAGATCTGGTAGATATGATGGCCTTTGACGGTAAATATTGTCCTTCAAATAACCCCACAAATAAAAGTCGCAAGGGATAATGTCCGGCGAGCGAAGAGGCCATGCTATTGGGAAATGAAGGCTGATAACTCGTGCTTCTGTGAAATGCCGCATTAACATTCGCTTTACACGACGATCAATATGAGGTGCTGCACCATCCTGTATGAAAATGATGTCTTGAAGGCATCCACGCTGTAAAAGAGTTGGGATTACAAAATCCCTCAAAATATTATGGTAACATTGGCCATGACGGAACAGGTTTGGATTCCATTTGAAATTATCTCTTCAAAGAAATACGGTCCAATGATAAAGGTAGCTGTAAAACCACACCATACTGTCACTTTTTCAAGATGCAAGGGTTGTTCCTGAATAACGTGAGGATTTTCCTCTGCCCAAATTCGACAATTGTGGGTGTTAATTTGCCCATTGAGGTAAAAGTGGGCCTCATCACTCCACAGAATGTTCCATGGCCAAGTTGTGTCAACCACCATTCGAGCAAGGAACTGAAGTGCAAAAGTTGTACGGACCTCTAAGCCCCCGTCCTGCAACAGGTGCACAGATTTGATTTTATGTGGATAAAAATGCAAAATCTGCCGTACGATTTTTCGTACAATACGGCATATCCAGAACACGGGAAACAACTGGTAAATTCGCACTATTATGCGGCGATCAATGAGCGCGATCGCAACATTTTCGACGCTGGAAGGCGGGAGCCCTCCCCGTCCTCCACATGAAAAAATGTCAAGTTGCCCAGTATTTTCAAATTTTTGCGTCCTCTTGGGCAGGGTACCTGGGGACATTGGACTTCTTTGTATCTGCTTCATACGACGAAATTCCTTTAGAGCTGCAAAGGAGTTTTGTTTGTTTGGGTAGAGCAATTTCACCAGTAGCGCTTTTTCTTGCAACGTAGGCATGACGAATAGAAAATGAACTAATGTTCGTGCAGAATCTGCCTTCTTTTCATCCCCCCCCAAAAAAAACTATTTTCGTTAATTATTCCATTATTATATGTTTTGCAAATTGATGTTCTGTTGAAAAAGTTATTGGAAATTATCTAAGCAATAAACTAATTACGATGATTTATTTTCTTTCCTTCCGCCTCCATTGAAAATCTGAAAGTTAATTTCACCTACTTTACTGTTCCTAAATTATTTAGAGTAAGAACATGAAGGCTAATACGAGCCTTAATTGCGATTCCATCTAAAATAATGAAATAACAAATTATAATAATATTGGATTATTATGATAATATTATAAATTATGTAAGAATGCGCGATGAAAGAGTTAATTTTTTCAAACAAGATGAAGTGTTTAATATAGAATGTAATAAGATTAGTTATGAATAAAATGGTTTCAAATCAGTCAGCAGAAGCAGAATCCATCATAAATTAGGTGCGTGTACTTAAGAATTGAAGGCATTTATGGCGCTGACTATCTTACACAAAAGAAAATTCATCAAAAATTTTAATGTAAATATCCTGCCGAAAGGCATATGCGCAGAAACGCCAATAGTCACCTTTTCTGCCATCAGTAAATGACTGATTGATTGTCACTGGTTGCCAATGGAGTTCTATTCTATTTATTAAATCAAAAGCTAATTGCCGATTATGTTAATAATTATCAAATTTAGAAGAAATTCCAGTTTTACAATAAATTTATCTGACTTTTCCTAATCTCTTAGAATTCCCTGATTATACTCAGTTTTCCTTTTCCCGGTCGGATAGCCACCATGTGTTAAGAAATTTATTGCATTCTAGTCATATGTACATCAAATTGTCAGGCATTAAAAAGAATTGCTTTTATTACTATCTCCAATTTAAAAAATTATTTTCCTTGTAAAGATAAAAAGGCAAAACCCTATTAAAAAATTTTATCATATACAAACGAAATATTGGAACACCACATGTCCTTTACCTGAATGTAATAGCCTCTGAAACAAACAAAAAAAAAACTCTAAAAAAACTTATTCTTACTTTAATCTGAATAGCAAGCACAGTGATGAAGTGGATTGTAATTTCTAACTTTTCTGACAAATCACTGCCCTTGTTCTGGGAACTAATCAAATGTTAATAACTGCTAGCAGAAGCTGACATCATGTTTAAAGTTGGAACAAGTCATTATTGTGCTTTTTTCTATAGAAGGAACACTGTTTTTTATGTACTCAAATTACAAGTTAGAAATTTTGTTAAACTTTTTAATATATAGTTGGAATCTTTGTAAAAATTTCTAATATTTAGTCAAGAAGCAATGATATCATATAAAAGAATAGATTGGGCATGTAAAAAGAGAACTAACTAATTATTTTATTACATAAATGTGGTCTTTCCTATGCTGAAATTTCAAGTTAGGTAAGTGGTTGAGTGACTATATCTAGAGTTCGAAAGTTTTGTTTACGATATCAGGAGACAAATTCGATAAAAAACAAAGCAGGAAATGACTACAAAAGGTGCATCACATTTGTTGATGACAGAAGAATAAAAAGATTATATCTCCCAAGATAGAAGAATGTCATCAGCGGCCATCAGAAGTCAATTGAATGATGCTGCCATTTATGTCAGTTCAAGAACAATCGGGAGAAGATTATTAGATGTTGGAATTCAACGAAAAAAATCCTTATCTCAATTTACAGTAGCATATAAAAAGATTACAGTGGGCAAAGGAGAGCATTAATTGGACAGATGATTAATGGTCACAAGTATATGGAGTGGTGAAACAAAGATATTATTATTCGGTAGTCATGGTAATGTAAGTGATGGTATATGTAAGACATAGAATAGGTGAAGAGCTACATCCTGACTGCATTCAGGAAACTATGAAGAATTCATTTAGTGTTATGGTTTGTTCATGCATGTCAGCAGAAGGTATTGGTCTCTTTCATGATATTGATGGGACATTAAATGCAAGAAAATACAATGACTATTCTAGAGTCAAAACTTATACCTCCCATCAGTGTTCTCTTTCGCAACAATGCATCATTTATTTTTCAACAGAATTCAGCTCCTTGCCACACGGCAAAAATACCAAAAGTGTGGTTTAATACAAAGAGCATTGAATTGTTATCATGGTGCAGAAACAGTCCTGACCTCAAAACTATTCAGAACTCTTGTACATATGAAGCGTTAATCAAATAAAAGATAATTAATTGAGGCTATAACCTGGAATCGTGCATTAATGAAGTAAGAGCTTAAAACTCTCATCAGCTCATTGAAATATCAGTGTGAAGTTGTAATAAAAAATAAAGGCTATCCTACTAAGTACTGATAGCTCATTGCAGTCATCAGCATCTAATGCATCTTGATAAATATTGCTGCTCAATTTCTTGTATTGCAAATATTTGAATTTTGCTTTTTGTATTGAAATTAGCATTAAATTATTTTTTAAAGGATTTACAAAACCTTGCAGTTTTTGAAATGTAATATTTTCTATAAGCATACAAAGTTAGAAAACAAAAATTTTCAAAAGTTTCCACAATTTTGGCCACCACGGTATTGAATTTTTTCATTAGCAATTTATTTTTAAATGGCAGACATTTATTCAACATCGTTCTCTCTCACCACATTGAAAAAGGATGACAAAGTATGGCCAAGAGAATTTGAACCTGCTTTAAGCATTGCAAAATGTTAAATTGTCCCAAAAAATAATTTGTTTCAGAATTTACTGCATCCAAGTATTCAGAAAGTCAGAACTCTTCAAGTAGCAATGAGAATTATTGATTTCTTATCTACATGAACATATTAATTATTTATCTAAACAGAATTTTAATTAAAATTTTCATAGGCAGAAAAAAATTGAACTCATTTCTTTTTCAAAAATAATGAAGGTTATACATCTTAGATGCTGTATTTTATCATTTTATATAAAATTTGTTTAAAAGGATTTTTAAATAAAAATTTTTAACAGGAAAATGTAAATTTATGCAATTGTTATTTTATAATGAATTTATTCAAAAACAAGAAATTCATTCTTAAATACGAACTTATCTGTCTTCCTCTTTTAAATGGGGGAGTTATTTTTCAGAACTTTATTTGAACTATTGTAAGCGTAAATCTCACCAAAATAAATATATACATTTTTTTTAGTTCAACTTTAAAAACTTTTTTTTCAATGTTCTATCATTCTTTTTATTATTATCATCACTTCAGTAAGACATTTATGAATTTATTGTTTATCTAGATGTCATTAAAAGGAGTATTCGGATAATGCAGTCTTTGATTTGAAGTATTTGGCAGAAAAGGGGGGGGGGCATTCTGATTTTTTACCTATAATAATGGATATAATATCTGAATAATCTTGGAATGAACTCATGCAACAACTTTACAGCATTTTGTATAAATTCTTTAATTATGAATAATAGCCTACCATATCATAAATACTTACTTCTTATTGACATTTTACAAGTGTAATAATTCTAATTTAATAAATTAAATTGCAAAAACAGATACTTAATAAATAATTTAATCTACTTTTCATTTAAACATTTTTCTCATATTATTGGTTTAAACTGAATTTATATTGTTTGGCAACAACAAAATAGAAAGAAAAAACAAAATAAACTTCTTAGAAAGCTTACATTGCATGAAAGTGGCGACAGCAACTGCTTTCGCTTTTACTAAATAGGTTTTATCCATTCACCAGATAAAACATAATAAGATTATAAAATTTATTGCTGCATAAAGAAACAATCGGACAAATAATATATCATTTCTCTTTCTTAAATATTCAGTTAAATCTGAATTGAAGGAAACAAGTCAAAAGGTGTCCATGCATTTGAATTATCAATATTTCCTGGTTTTATATAAAACCGACACCCACATTCCCAAACAATTCCCCCAAAAGGTATTGAAACATTCTGTAGACGTAACAATCCATAAAAACCTTCATCTGCTGTATTGATTTCTTAGTGGACGGATAACACAATCATCAAACTGCAACATGTGATTCACCTTATTGATACGTCAGTTATTCCGTTAACATAGTGCAAACTACAGGCTGAATACATTTAGCAGATTTAACTGGTGTTCCAAGTCATCAAATTCAGATTGTTAAAAAGTACTGTCTAGTCCATTACTAATCCAGATCTAAGCAGTCATTACAAGATAATCTTTGCATGCCTGACTATGTTCTACCACCTAACATAATGACTATGAATTTCAAAACATCTTTATAAACTTCAAACAAATATTTTAATTTGTTGTAAAATTAAAAGCAATAATTTATTTTACTTATATTATCAAAACAACCAATAAGATAATTACAAACTGAACATTTTTTTGTAAAAATTTAAGGATAATATGTTGGACAAAAAAAAAAAAATAAGAACAATTAAAAACTTGTAAAATCATTTGTTGTAGACTAGATGAGGAAAATGCAGCAAGTGCAAAAAAAAAAAAAAAAAAAAAAACCTATATTAAAGCATAATAAATACCCAGGATTTTAGATTTTAGTCTGGAAAATTATCTAAGTGTTCTACACATTCTAAGTAGTTGGAAAATAATTTGGCACATGTTGCCAATGAATACATACTGCTATAGGTGACTTAGAGAACATAGTAAATACTATCAGGACCAGTACAAGCAAAAGAAACAAATATAAAGTAATTTTACTTTTGTTTATGATGAAAAATAATTGTTGTTGAGCATATGGTTGATATTCATCAACTGGCAATAAAAAAATATGGAAAAAAAAAGAAACAAATGTAAACAGATCACCAGTTATGCACATAAGATTATGGAATATTTATATTTATAATAATCGAAAGAATTTATTTCTAATTTGCAATTTTTACCAGACTTAAAACACTTTATATAAGTATCGCTGGTCAAGAAAATGCAGTAAAAGTTAAAATTTATTTTTTGTTATCCTTTAATATTTGTAGTTTAGAAGATAATGCATTTTCTATTTCCAGTCTTTAGTTATTTCTACATTAAAAAAATAAAAAACACTGTCTTTGATCAACACTTACATGGTGGAGAAGCAGACTTATTTGTATTTTCAGTTTCTTTTTCATTAAATAATTGGTCTGTAAATAATAACGCAGGAATATATGGAGTTGCAATTGGCTTACATGCAATAACTGAAAACATTAAAAAAAATAACAATAAGTAAGTAAAGTAAACAATTCTAAGTAAACAATTTTAACTAAGCAAAAGTTTTCTAATACATGAAATATTAATGCAAAAATATCCTGATAAAATTATAAGCAATTTTAAATTAATCTGATCTAACAAACATTATTCCCACAATCATTCATGTTTCCTTTCTATTTTAGATAATTTCAGAATTAAAAATGATTCACACATAAAAAAAAAACTAATCTTGATATTAAAAAAAAACACCTAATCAACACTTTTCATTCATGCAACTTTAAATTTACTTCTATATACATTGTTTCTTTGTCAACTGTATAAAACTATAGAAATATATTCTATAAAAATTTTCATGGGGTTATTTCTACAACAGCAAATTTCAATAATTATTTTCTTTTCTTAAGAAAGCTATTTATTAAAATGTAACTTGTGATTATTTAATTCCGTGCTTAATATAATAACTGTAAATCACAATGACAGTTATTTAAAGAATTCAACATTTCAAAGAATAACAATTTCATGAAGAAATTAGTAATGATTTAGACACATTAATAGGCCATCTTTTAAAGAGAAATAAATATATTAAAAAAATGGAAATAAAATTAGCAAAAGATATATTTAGATTACAAAAAGATATTATTTTAAATTTATTTTGCAGAACTTTACTTCAAACTTAATTAGCAATATGATTTGAATGACTTAAATTTAAAAAAAAAATTATATAATGATGAGAAATTAACTAACTTATATACTAAAAACAGGGACTAACATATATATCATTGCAGTTTTTGATGTTTGGCACTTTATTGAATTTCAGAATAAAACAATAAGGGCACCATTGATATTACCACACAGAGAAAGTGTTTAATGACTGTCTTCTTGCACATTTTAATCCTTATAAATTGTTTCCAAGTTTTAATCAACATTTTTGTTTTCAATTAGTAAAGTAGGATTTTTTTGGTTGTCACTTACATGATTTGAATTGACCATTTATTCTTGCCATAAATAAAAACTATTTCTTTTATTTAATACAGCATGTAATTCTATTTCATAATCAGTGTTTGTTGTGAATTTTAAATGACATTCTGATTAATAAGTTGAATCAAATAAATAGAATTTAATACAGAATTTCATCCTTTTCTGAAATTTTTGCATACTATTTAGGAATTTAAGATGTATTAGAATCCAATTGTGAAGTCACAAATATTAATATCATGATAATATACATTATAATTTATTCATGTGCTGTCATTAATAAAAAAATGTGCAACGAGAAAGTCTCTGAAAGATGTAAAGTAGATCAAATTTTCAAATAAGTTCTTAATTGTGCAAATTAGAAAATGCCTCTTAATGCTCTTCATAAAAGAATTTTTCGATTGTTTGAGGAAGGAGAGGATTTTGCAATTTCACAGTTAATGGAAAACTAATCAGAAAAGGGCTAATAATTACAGAAATGAATCTGATTGTATATTTTCTTTAGATAACATATATGACAAATATGATGAAATGCTGAAAATCAAAATAATTGATGTTATGGTTTTTCAAAGCTAAAGCTTATAATGTTTTCTAAAGTAAAATTCTTACAAAAACAAGAATGCCAAGAATTTTGGTGATGAGAATGACAGAAGGAATATATATATTCCTTCTGTCAAAGCATGTCTTCTTCTATGTATGTATGTATGCTTTTACTTTCACATAAGCATGATGTGGCATTATTGAATGTACAAAATATCTTGTACATGAATCACCCTCCTTATACAAAATGTAGGAAATTTACCTTTTCTGATGAAACTGTAAAAATATTTTTAGACATTGAGGTTTGTGAAATTTAACCATTCAATTTTTATAATCTGAATTTTTGCATTCATTTTTACAATAAAAAATTAATACTCAAAAATGTAAAAGTTAATAATATAAAACTATGTAAAATATTTTCATAGTTTAAAAAATCTTTATTTCTCATGTTTCTGGAAAATTTCAACTAGTTTTAACACAATTGATGAACTTATTTACTTGCCAAGGGAACTTTGCTAATATTTCTTTTAAACATGTAAATATTTGCTAAAATTATTGTTTCTATAAAATGTAGAACTAGAGATCGAGATTGATGATTTTAAGGTATTTATATACACTGCTAGTTTTTCAAGCAATTGAATAAAAAGATATATGTAGCAAAATTGTCTCAATTAACTGCATTAAATATCCACACATATTAATAATGCACATAGTTTTACTTAATCAAATATAAGCATGCTAAGAATGATTATTAAAGGTAACTTTAGGCACTTTATTAAACAAACAATATTTAATAATACATTGAGCCAGTTGCCATTTTAAAAGAATGAAAATATTGTTACGTGGGAAGAGTGAAACATCATCTGGATACAAGGAATGAGTATTTCCAGTTTTGGCAATAAATCTTGTAAGAGCTCTTTCTGTATCCCGTTTCTGAGTTGCAGCCTTTTCTCTGATGACTTCATATTCAGTGATGGGTTGACGGTGCGTCTAAAGAAAATTTTTAAAAGAAGCATTTGTTCAAAACATAAATAAAATAATTGTAGAAATTAATTTAATTACATAATAGCTTAAAGCATATCAGTTAATAGATTTAACCAGCATTACAAAATAAAGAAAAGGAAAAAGAATATACTTTGACATAGTGAAAAAAGTATTTATTTTTAGCATACCAAATAAATTTAATGAATTTTCTTTAATTTCTATGGAATTTGTGTCAAACTATAGAGTATTTCATAGACTGAAAGAATTCTCAAATTAATTGCTAAAAAATTCATAACATAAATTACTTACTGTTCTATTAAAGTTACATAACAGAAATAAATTTTTAGTAACAGAAGTCAAAAACTGAAGTTCAAATAGGATAGTTGAAGACATCTTTTTTTCAATATTCAAAAGATTTTTATGTCCAACTGAGATATACAATCAGAACTTGGTAAACTTTTTCAATGATCACAAAATGAAATCTAAATTTTACTATGAGCATGGAGTCTCATCACATGCTTATATTTAAAAAACCTTTTCTCAAAGATGTTACATAATTAAAAAAAATCTGACAGTAGTTTGTGCGCTACTGACAATAACTTCATCTAGTGTAATGATGTATGTTTTTAATAAGTTCTAGTAATATGAAAAAAACAAATACATATAGAACTAAAAACTTTGTTCCTTCAAAACAGCATTAAAAAAGATATGGAATAAATTTTATTTATCTTTTTTGCAAAGGCTAATCTGAATACTTTGAAAATGATCAAATGTATTTATTACATACAACTTCATAAATCCAATTTATAACATTTTCATCTAAAATAAAAATAATGAAGACAATAAAGACAATTTCACATTTACAGGGGAAAAAATAAAACAAATTCCTTCGAATAGTTTTGATAGAATAAGAAGGATAACTGGATATTGAGCACAAAAGATCTTAGATGTTTCTCTTTTTGAAAAAATCAGTAAAAAATTGTACAATTTTGAGACTTGTAATAAAAGTTAAAAATAGTGATAATTTGTGTTAGCTTCAAATTTCAAAATTACAGAGAGAGCATATCTTTAATTGTTATTAATTATTAATTAATATTATTAACACATATATATTTTAAAATAAAAAAATTCTAGTTTTTATTTATTTTTTCAAATTAAAAAAATTTACTCACTGGTGTTCTGATGTAGGTGTGAGGATCTGGGAAAGGTGGATAATGCTCTGGAATATAGCTAGGCAATGGGCGTTTTTCGCCTGCCTGAAGAATACGAGATATTGCTGGTCTAGGCAGTGACGCAGCTGAAATATTTTTAAAAATTAAATATTACAGATTATTAGTCTAATTTTAGTCTCCAGCATAATTTATCACCATCATATAATAATGAATTATGAACTCCAAACAAAAACTTCTTAAATAAAGAATTGCAGATTAAAAAGATTAAAAATTATAAATTACAAATAAATAATTAAAGCTCACAAAAATCATTAATATATTTTGTTTCTAAAATATTGAGGCTGTATATAATAATAATAGAAGGGGAAAAAATACTTATAAACAAGTATGTATCATTCTGCAGTTGCTTCACAAGATTAATATTTAATCTTGATTTTCTTATCTTGTTTATTATTTAATCGATTTCTTTCATTTACTTAAAATGCAATTTTTTACTATATTAATTTTTATTAAAAAAATTCTATTAAGTGGATTTGATTGAAGATGAAAACTATTTAATTTTACTTCACTTTAATTAATTGAAAGAAAAAAAATCATATGCATATAGAATTTTATTCACACAAATATGTACAATTCTAAGTTTCCTTTTTAAACATTGAATAAAAATTTAATTTCAAAGAAATTTCATAAAATACTAAGATTTCTTTTTGATATTATCATGAAAAATCAGTATATTGATTAATGAAGAAGTTCTTTCAGTTAACAAAAATAATGAAGCACATAAAACTTTTGCTTTCAATTATCATAATAATTTAGCAACTTAAAATAATACATATATTAAATACAGTGTTCATAAATGGCAAATCTCTTTCTATTGAACTTTTTTCGTGAATCTCTGATTTTTATCAGAAAACACCCGCTTTACAATAAATAAAACTTCTGTACATAAAAAAGAAAAAAATTATAGTATAAAAATATTTCTATACAGCATGGAATCAAAAAATGATCATGAATTTTTTTTTTCCTTAAAAAAAGGGGGGTATATTTCTTTTTTAAAGATTTGACAAATTCTTATTGAATTTGCAATTTAAGAGGATCTGAAAATAGATTATGAAAAAAATTATGAACATTTCCATTACTATTCATACTTTCTATTAATCTTTTTCTAATGTGGAGCAAGATTTTTATTTTATTCAAGAATTCTGTTTAGCTTCATGTTTGTTTGTTTTTTACAGTGTATGTAGGCCTAAATGGTAATATGTATGTATGTACAAAAGGCAAATTAGGTTAAATAAAAACTATAGAAAGAGAATGAAAAATAAGCACAAAATTAAATAAAGATTTGTAGTAATTATTTTAAATAAGAATATACATTCTTTTATAGTATATTAGTAGCAAATCTGAAATTGTTTAAATCATAATCAACAAATAAATATACTTTAAAAAAATAATATATCTTGCCTTTTTTAAGTCAATTTAAAATCTTTAAAATTAATTATGCATACATGATTTTAGGAAAAAATTGAAGAAAAAATTGTAATATGTATTTTTGTATACTGAATTTATTTCTTGAACCTTCAAATTTCATACAGAAGCTTGACTGTATTTTGAATTGTAAGTAAACCAGAACAAATCTACAAACAGTTCAAATATACAAAAGAGAAAGAGAATTACTTACGAGTAGGCAATGTTATTCTGTTGGGACGTTTTGCAAATGGGATAAGAGAATCAATGTTAACACCTAAAAAAAATTATTGTTATAATTTTATTAAAATTCTTGAAAAAAAAACACATTAAAGTAGATAAGAAATAAATTTTATATTTAATGCCAATAATTACCATGATCATGAACTCTTTGCAGTCCACTGATTTTTTTTTTTAGAAAATTGGTAAATGAGTCTTAAAATTCATCCAAAATTATAAATAAAGTAGTAAGGTTGGAGAGGAATTTAAAAGAAATTTAGAAAGAATTTTTATAAGTATGTCAAGTGGAATATGCCCAGTGGTACTAGACAGTGGACTACAAAAGATCAAAAACATCATCAAGCAAAATTTCAAAGAATAATCACTTATTTTAATTATCAGAAATAAATAAAGTAAGCGATTTGCTAATATAAATAAGGACTCAAATACAACTCAACACCCACAGAAAAAAAAAAAAAAACTGTAAAGCATGATAAGTACCCTATTATAATTTACACCCATATAAAATATGCTAATTAAATATATTTAGAAATTGCAGTTGTGGATGGATCACACTTGGGAAACTAAAAATTAATATTAAAAAAAAGCTGAAAAAAATTAAAATATCTTAATATGGTTGTCCAATATTTTAATTGCAGAGAAAGAGAGTCAAATAACTTTTCTTGTCAATTAGAAATTCTAATAAAAAGCAATTTATTTAAAACATATATTACAGCAAAAATAATAAAATATTAAATACTGAATTCCAATTAAAACAGTGGTATTAATTTCTGAAAATCCAAACATGTCCTTTTCATATTTTGTGCAATGTCTGATCTTTTCATGCTTAAAATTAACATAATAAACCACTATGATTATATTTGAAAATATTTTTCATTTCTTTCAATTCGATCCAAACAATGCAATTGCAACAAAATCAAATTTTAAACATATTAAAAATTTAATTGGTGAAAAGAATGTCTGTAAAGCAATATATAATTGTAATGAAAATTTAAATTACCCATTTCAACAAGAGCCATGATGACATCACTCACAATGGCTTCAGAACGTCCACTAAGTTCACAGAAAGCACGGCTGCTGCGAGCAAGTTCCCACATGACTGAAAAATAATGAATTAAAAATTTATTTTAAGAAGACAAATAATCAAAATTTCAAACATATACATACAATAGTAATAAAAACTAAGTTAATAGGAAAAAAATATCAAATAAAATAAGAATCCGGATATACATAGAGAAATCCGGATAATAGTTTCGGAGAAACATATATATGTTTCAGATAAAACAGATCAAATGAAACAGATTAGTAAGTAACTGATTTCATAATTTAGTAATTATATTCACTCTTTTAAGGTTTTGTTATACATATAAGATTACGTTCATTATTGGTTCAGACTGGACAGAAGAAATTCAAAACCGGCCTGACATAGTATCTGGATCAGTCTGAGGCTCATGAAAAAGATATCCAAGGACAATATGTTAAAATGCATTGTTAATACAAAAAACAACGTTAGTGAAATTGTGAATTAATTTAAGAAAAATCATGTTGATTCCACAGCAAAATCAAAATTTTAAAAATATATTTTGACGGAAGAATCAAAGGATTTGATTTGAAACATTTCGAATTCGTGCCGATTCTAAAAAGCAAAGGCAAACTTTAAAACTAGAATTTTTTTTTTAATGAACTTATTTTTAGAAATATAGCGAATTTTGAAACAAGGTTCGATTATAAAAGCTCTCAAACTCTTTTGTAATGAATTAATAAATATGAAACTATCGTGAGAATAATTTGATTCATACTAGAGTGCTTTCAACGATATCCCCCTGTCCCCTCAATTATTCAAATTTATATGCTGGAAAATAATTTGAAATAATTCCTCAACATCTTGGTTTTTATCTTTTTAATAAAAATAAATAAATAACTAAAATTCCGTTTACAATTTATCCAATATTGGATTTTGAATATTTTGTTAAACGTTGATTAAACTTTGAATATCAAGCCCCTAAAATAGTTTGAACAGGAACGCAGATCACAAAATCTGGACACATTGAAAAAATTTCTCAAAAATTATAAACACAAAAAAATATAACATTGTGGGAGTGGTCTCTACAAAATTTTACTTTCTACTGAACGTGAATTTGTTTTTTGGACGGGTTTTCACTCGACTGATTAAAACAAAATTTGGCACAGAACGAAACACAAGATCACATACCAAATGTCATGTATTTAAGTCATTGAATTTTTGAATTACCGCATTTAAATTATTCTGAAAGTATAGACTGATACAAGACAACCACAAGTTCAACCCTTTGATTGCTTTGGTTCTACAATACTGATGTTAAATCCGTGTGCCAAAATTTATCTATCTAGCTCTCTATGTTTTGTAGTCACCGTGTTAACTTATATTTGAACAGACGGACAAACACACTTCCTCTGAATTGAACTTGCCCAAATTTAGATAAAAATATACAAATTTGGTTTAAAGATTATATGCAAATTTCCACCGTCTAACTCAAAGCGTTTTGGAACTGTCTTTGTCACAGACAGACAGACATTCTCTAGAAATGCTTTTTTCGAACTCAGAGAGGTCTAAAAGTAAAAATTCGTTAAAATCTCGAATTCAAGTTTTTTTTTTTTTTTTTTTTTTTTTTTTTGAGGATTACAATATTTTTATTATACCTCAAATACGAGGAAGTAATATAATTTTTTTAAAAAAATTGCATAAAAGTTACAAATGTGTTGGATTTTTTCCGCGAATGTACGTTGAATCTTGCTTCGTGAATATCATACATTTAAGCGTTACATGATTTTGCATGAAGCAATCAGTATTACAATTGCATCTGTTTTAGATGAAATTGAGAATTCTGTCTTTCTATCTCTACTCATATTAAAGAACGTGTGTCTATGCATCTGCGTGCTGGCGCTGTTTGACTTAAAGCCATTCAATTTTGCACTGATATATTATTAAAATTGGGAATGTGTTCATCGAAGAGATTTTTTTTAAGTAATTAAAAAATTAAGAGAAAATGTAGCGTTTTCCAGCAATTCCAGAAAATGTTGCCTCATAAAATTGATTTTTATACCATTACAAAATTTTAAAAATGTTATTTAAATAATTCTAATGTAACTGTGAAATTTTTTTTCGTAACCTTTAACATTTCTTCTTAAAAAAAAAAAATTCTTATTGTATAATTCTGAATAACAGATTTTATCGTTGCACCGGAATTCAAGTCGTTATCATTGTTTCCTTAAATATTCAGTCAAGCGTTTTGCTTTCTTTGCTGAAAATTAAGAGGAATAAAAATCTGTTTAAGTGCAATTTAAATGAAGAACAAGAAAGTGCAATTACAGTATCGCGAAAATTTCTGATTCTTCACTCCCCCCTCCTTTTTTTTTTATTTGAAAGAATAACGATCATCAAACCGATATTCTGGACTAACACGTTAAAAGGAATAACGGCAAAAGAGCTATCTCCCTCCCACCTAAGAAAACTGAGTAACAATCATCCAGGCAGCACTGAGAAGGTAACTAAGACTGAGTTATAATGATTATCTCCAATGCCTTCCGTGGGAGGTGCGTCCCGTCATCGGAGAGGAGGCAACTCGATCCTAAACTATTGCATCTACACTGTGGAAGTGAGAATGAACCACCAATTGGAAGTATCTCATCCCCAGCCTCTTTGGTGAAAGCGCTAATAGGAATAAGATCAAAGGCGGTTTATCAATAGTAGAGTTAACTCATCTTTTCAACACAGTGGAATTACGTGAACAAGATTTGATACTCATCATCCCTCCTTCATCAATGACTATATAAAAATTCATTTTTTATAATCGTTTTAATTTTGTATTATGATATATTCAAATGGTAAAATATAAAATTTCGTCAAACTAAACATAGTTAAAAATTAAGTTGGTAACAATAGCTGGCATTAATGTAAAATTGTCAAGGTGAGTAAATATAATATTTATTTACCGAATAAAAATCCTATAAAGATATTGTTTAGAAGTTAGCAGAAACATATCTGAAACCGATAATCACTTCTACTACATAAAATATAATTGGCATGAGAATTTGTATTTACCATCCATACATAATATGTGATTTTAATTTGATTAATGTCATCGTTGTAGCCGTATTTCAAGAAGGATTCCATGATTTTGAACTGCGATCAAATGATGACGATCCAAATCTCTCAGCTGACACTTCAGGCCAACATGAGAACATTCCAAAACACTAGGGAGGTGAATGATGTGAACACGTATAAAGACATTTGCTGAAGTTCTCAATTTCAGGTAGAAATGTGAAATGAAAAGATCGATCAACAAATTATCATAAAAAATTGTAAGAATGAAATAAAACCAGAAAGCTATATGATTATACAATTTTTTTTTGCATTATAATAGTTAATAGAACCATTTTCCATAAACGTTGAGAAAATTTTATGCTTGATGGAGAAAAAATAAATGCGTCCTAAAGTAAATGGTAATGAAAAAATTTAATTGGCTTCTAAATCAAAGAAATGCGAATTGTTTTTGTAAATATAGCAATTGGAATAACTTCCAATTTCAAATAATAAAATACAACATATTCATTTTGTATGCGAAAATTATCTATCTATGGAGCAAATTTAATTTCTTTGAATCGTTTCTTTTAATGTTAAGTATTGTTTTATATATATATATATATATATATATATATATATATATATATATATATACGACTGAAATACAGTTAATTGAAAATTGTTTCTACATAAAACTGAATGAAATCTACGATTCATTATTTATTATCCTTATATATAATCTTTTAGCAATCAATTCGTTTTATGTGCACAAAAGCAAAGCAACTGCAATTGCATTATTAACTTTATTGCACAAATACAAATCAAGTCAACGGACTGGACCACTCACTCGAAAAGGTAGAGAAACAAGTGTGAATGTTCCCGAGACCCTTGGGAAGAATGGAACATTCTCATAGCTTTGACATAGTTGGCCCAAGGTAGGAGGGAGAAGAAGGGCTCTGAAAACGAGAGCAAATAGAAAAGTGAAAGTATTAAGGCCAAAGATAGGGGGCAGGGCCTCTTTTCTAACACCCAATGCCGTCAGATTCTATGGAGGTCGGCAGGGCCCGAGTCATCGTAGGTGAGGCCCCAAGGAGGCCAAAGGAGTAAGAAATTGACCTTCTCCCAACTGGCGTTGGCCTTGGTACAGCTCATCACGTCCTTCGGATGCTAACATGACCTCAAGATTCACGAATCTGCCCTTGATGGGTACAAATTAAGGAGGTAAGGAGTTAAAAAGTTGCGCTTCCCTCGCTAACAGAAAGAGAGAAACGGGTGACGGACGAAAGAGGCGAGGTAGGAGAAATCGCATCGGAGGAGGAAAAAAATTCGGATTGCGCGTATAACAAAATATGGAGGAAATTAAGGAGATTTCAGCGTTTTTGGTGACACAGCAATAAAAATTGCAAAATAAATTTTAAATATGCTCATGTTTACATGCTATCTTTATTGTTGTTTTGAAAAGGTTACAATCCGGTTTTAACGGCGACCAAAAACGCCAAGAAAAAATTTCGCTAAATTATAAAAATATACTCAAGTGCATTATTATTTATTATGAAAAATTTTGAAAGTGCGAATAACGTGCTATATACTTTGACGATGGAAATCGCCAAATTGGCGAAATCTTTTCTTGACGCTTTTTGATCCCCGTTACAACCGACAAATATCCTGAAAGGTATTATGATAGGAAGTATTTATTATATTTCTCATAATTTATTTAATAAGCGGAAATATCATTTATTGATGCCTGAACAAGACAAATTTATATTGATGATAATATAAATTCTTATTGGGATTATTTTCATTATTTTTTAAAAGGAGGCGAAATTTTAGTCAGGAATATTTTGGTTGCAAAATCATCAAAAAATAATAAATGGAAAACTTCTAAAAATAACAGAATTAGCAATACATAGTAATTTTTATGCCTAGTGGTATACTGAGAATAAATGGTGCATTCAGCACAGTTTTCGTCCCCCCCCACAATAGTTATATTTTTCTACATGCCACATCATGCTCCACAAAATAATTTATGTTTAAATTTTAAAAAATTAATGTAGTGAGCGGTTCAATTAAAATCACTATTTGTGAATTTCGTAATAAATTGCTGCTTGGCTACGTAATTCTCTAAAACCAGGCCTTCTCAAACTTTAAATTTTGTAACAAACAAATAAGAGTCAAATGCATATGTACCCTCATGAAAGCATTTTTTTTTAATTAAAAATCAATGCACTCAAAAACGTAGTGTTTATAATAGAGAAATAAACTAATTAAAATGGAAATTATTATTCAATTATATTCGTAAAAGACACTATAACATTACAATAAAATATAAATATATTATCGTAAATGGAGCGCAGTAACGTATACTATCAAATGCTACGATTGAGCATAGGTCAGAGCAATCAATTTCAATGGATTGGGCTTAATTTTCATTAGTACCAAAGGTAAGTCAAGATTAAGCTGTAAACATATTCTTTCACACTTTTCATAAATAGCATGGCTGAAAATTAAGATCTGAAAAGATATGATCTGCTTAAAAGCATAAGAATTTCATCACTTTATAGGTAATATATTCTTCTCTTATTTTAAATCGAAAAGGTTATCTTTTTTTAAAATCATTCAAGAATTGAAATAATTTCGGTTACGTAAATTACCTAAAAGCTGAATAATAAAAATTAAAGCATAATGTTAAAAAGGACGTAATTTTACTTCATTTAAAACATTCATATATTTTTTTTTTTTTTTTTGCATAAAAACTATACTGTTAAAAATAATGTTAATTGCACATATAACATATTTTGAGAAATCGTTTTCAAAACGATAATAAATGCAGATATGAGTGGAAGGAATATTGTTTAGCTTAATATAAATAAAAGTCATCGTAGCTATAAATACATGTAAGTATGTTTTACGTCTCCTCCTAAACAAATTGGCTGAATTCAGCCAAAAATTGCACAATCATTACATAAGTAAAAGAATACCGTAAACATTTAAAATACTAAAATTAAATAAATATTCAAATAATAAGAAATAATTAAAATTGTCTTTTTTACACGTAACCACTATTTTTTAAAAACGTGTTTTGGCAATACTTTTCTTGGTTTCAAAGTTGTAACTATTTAAAAGTAAGCTTAAATCAATCGCTTAAATGAAGATAGCCTTTCTTATATTTCAACATTTGAGAAGAAAATTGTTGCACAATTAATATAAGAAATATTAATAATTAAGGAGAACATATCCGCGTTTTTAAAAATTGCCTGATTTGGTTAATATTATAATTTAATTTAAATGCTTTCAGATAAAAAAAAGAATTTTGAATATTATAATATTTTATATAAATGCATTTTTTTAGGTTAAAAATATTACCCCTGAAGAATTTTAATCCGAAGCGTCAACTACCAAAGATAAGTAATAATAATAATAAAGGACAGTTCTAAACAAAATTTAAACAAACAAACAAACAAAAACAGTAGTTTTTTGGAGCTATGAAGTTCCGTTCACTTAAAGTATACTACTTTTAAAAGTTAATAACGATTAAATTTTCAAAAGTTTTATCGGCAAATATTTGATTGCATTTCATAGAATAAATGAAATATACATAAAGTCATATTTTATTTGCTTAATACTTTAACTATTCCATTTAAGGAAAAAAAATTCTTTTCTTTAAAAATTGAATAATAATTTTTAGAAAGAATAATATAACTGAACAAACATTTTAAAATCGTAAACTCAAAGATTAATCGCACTTAAAATCGTTATATGATAAACAGGAAATGTTTTAAATAAACGTGAAAAAGGCGATTTTTCAAGTTGATTTTTATTTTGCCTAAATAATAATAATAATTAAGAATAGCGTAATAACCTCTCATAAAGACGATTCAAATTCAAAAAAAAAATTAGTTAATTTAGTTCAGCTCCAAAACGAAAGTTGCGTCAATCAAAATGCCAATTTTGTCACTCAAATAACAATCTCGAGCAAGATGCTAATATAACATAATAAATAATATTCGCATATTCCCTGCAAATGTAACTGAGAAATGCAAATTTCATCACTAGCGTATCTTTCCCACAGTGGCTCTCTATGAGAATAGTTCAGTCCACTAGAACCGCAGGTGGGGATAGAGGGAAAATGGAGATTGCGCGCGCGGCATGCGCTAGAATTTTCAACTTATAGAGATGGGAACCGGTTTTTCAAAATTTCTATTGAACACATATTAATTTTTCATCAAAATAAAGTGGAATTCAGCTATAAAATTGTGTAATATAATGAACAATACAGGCATATTATAAGAATAATTAATCAAGGTTGAAATTTTAAGGTTTTTAGTAAAATTATTCAGTATTATATGCTAGATAATGTTTAATTTTAGAATTTTTAATTTCTTCTGTATATAGTAATTCAAAAGTAATAGATATCAGCATAGATACATCAGCTACGTGAAATAAATCAAATTGAAATGTATATATTGTGTCAAAAAAGAACACCAAGAGAGGGGAAAAAATGAGCATTTACAGAATGTAAATGAAACATAAAATACCTAAAGCCCCCCTCCCCTCCCCAAAAAATTTATAAGTTACATGTTATGACAGATTTTAAAATTTCTTATTTATTCTGTATCAGCAGCTAAAATAATTAAATTAAAAAATTAGATCCGCGTCCATAGTCCTTGTTCGTATACTCAGTTCATATCCAAGGAAAAAAGGAAGAAGGGTTTTTCTCCAATTTATGGACCAAAGTATTCATAATTTGTGCCGGGTTAAAATTTTAACACGATTACCACAATTCAAAAGGGAAAAAAAAATCACTGATGAAATCAAAATTTTTTACTACAGCCTTAATTTTCAAACCGCAGGAGTAAAAATCTGCTTCTCTAGCGAATTCGAAGTAGGGATAAGAAAAAATGTTATCTAAATGGCGTCTGTTTATACCAACCGCGTGTTTCGATTTTCAAATAACAGACAACGCATACCACGCGCGCAGTTCATTGCGTCTGTTTATACCAACCGTATGTTTTAATTTCCAAATAACATACACCGCGTGCCGCTCGCGCAATCTACATTTTCCCTCTTTCCCCACCTGCGGTTATATTGGACTAAGCTATTCTCGTAGGGAGTCACTGTGGGAAAGATACGCTGGTATGGCATCAACTTGAAGAGAAGATTTCATTCAGTTCATTTATAAATTTGGAAATAGTAACAAAAGTATAGTCTTCACGACAATGACTTCTAATTTCATTAATATTCTGTCATAACAAAATTAATTTTCATATTAATCATTAATGCGACGATTACACTTTTATAATGCGAAAATAAAGCATACAAGTTTTTTTTAGGCAACAAAAACAAACAAACAAAAAAGCTTATTTTTTAAAAAAATTAATTTTTATTCTTGTAATTAATACAAGAAAACAACTAAAGTTAATTAAATATAACTTCCATTTAACGAAAGATGAAATATTATACTACTATATATATTACTACCAAAATCGTTTTTCCTCTGTATGAAAACGTGAAGCAACAGAGAACTATGGAAATCGAATCAATCGATTTTAATTATCATATCTCGATCCTGCAACTAGAGTACAAAAACGTCACTAATACAGGAGTATAAACCTCAGAAAATGAAATTCTGTTTTCATGGTATTTGTTCTGAAAGTCCTTATGACATTGGCTACGTCTACTTGACCTTCCAGGAAAGGAAAAGAGCAGCAAAAGGCCGCAAAAATGGTATTTGTTTGCACATGACGACAGATGATGTAAAACTGGAGAAGGTTGATGAGGCACTAGTCTAGAGACCTTGGTCACCATGGTTGCAGCAGATACGCAAGGATAACTGCAAGGTGAAATGATTGCAAGTATTGCACCTCTTATTTCAAAATACCTACACGGGCTTCAAAGTCCTTTCTCGGAAATTTTTTGTAGTAAATTGCGTTTTTTCATAAAATATTTTTGTGTTTATGCGGATAGATAGAAAAATAAATAGTTATATGGTAATATTAGTTAATAATAGTGGACTGATATGCAAAGAATTGACTACGTGATAAATGTGTATTTTTATAATGAAATGAAACGATTTTTCAGTAGTCTTTTTTTTTAGCTGATAAATGACTTATCATGAGATGCCACTTGTATGTGTTATAAAATAATCGAGCTTTTATTATTAATATAGTTTGATCTATCTAAATTTTCATCGCTTATTTTAGAAATCTAACTACAAAGTATGAAATTTCTCAAATAATAAATGTATCATCTATATATTACTACAAGTGACTAGGCCAAAAGAAAAACCCGAAAAAAAATACATTAAAGAAAAAAAAGAGTTGATGTGCTCTTTTTGTTTTAAAATAACATCTTTGAAACAGAAAAAGTGTGCACAACAATCATACAATATCTACACTTATTAATTATACTGTAGTATAAAACTACTGTATACTGATGACGTATTGTTATACAAGATTTCTTTTGTCTGTTGTTCTAACATAGTATATAAAATAAAAAGAACAAGCTCGCCCCCCCCCGCAACTTCTTTTAAATTAATCACCTTTAACAATATACCGACAAGATGAGTATCGCTCAGTTTAAACTTCAATTCAGAGAAAATTCATATATTTTTGGTATTGGAAATTAATTTTCTTTTGCTATCATAAGCATAACAAAATCATTACAAAATAATAGGGATACAATTACAGAAATAATGGTTTGGGAAATTTAAATTGAGCTAAAAAATACAGTTCTCAATATCAAATTCATATATAAAATCATGAAAATGTAATTACCATTTCACATGTACAATTACTTTTTTCACCACTTTTGAATAATTCTTTAATTATATCTAATTTTGAAGCTACACAACTGTTACTGGAAATTAATTGCATTGGCAGTTCTTCAACAGAATGATCTCGAATCGATAAATATATACATTCAAAGGTGGGATATTATCGCAACCACAATGGTCGAATTATCTAGAAATAAATGTAAATGTCGGATAAATAAATGAAAAGGAATCACTACAAATAAATGTACAATGTAATTAATTTGAAATCATAAAACAATAATTTTGTTCTGAGGATATAAAACTGAAAACAGCAACAAAAGAGATGAATTAGTAGTAATTTTGGAGACTGCAGTTCGAAATTCCGCGTTCACAACTGGGCTAAAAATAATTTTACGAATACCGAAGAAAAACAATAGTATCAAGATATATTCAGATATATTAAAAGATGTATTTTTTAAGCCTTTAAAAGGCCATTTTTTTCTAGTTATAGTATATTAAAATAATTTTAGGTTTGAAATTGGAATAAGAAAAGTTATTCATTTAGCTTATAAAATAAATTAAATTAATAATTAATTTGGTTAATTAATAATTAAGTAACAAATCAAGATATACCATTTTGTATGAGATCAGAAACTGAAGAACCTAAGCTACCGTCTATTTGAAAACTTTGTCATAACTTATGCCAACCTATATAACTTCATACAAGGATTGATGAATTTGGTGGGAAGTATATTCCCAAGGGTTAAAAAAATGTGACATGCTCACTTTTTACAAATTCGAATAAATTTTTGATTTTAAAACTTACTAACAGCAGAGGATACTCTGAATAAGTTTAATTAATTACGAATTATTAGTAAATCAAACAAAAAAAGGAATAAAATTCGCACAATTAAAGGGAAAAATCCATAAAAAAAAAAGGGAGAAAATATTAAACATTTTGATATTACCAATCTGTAGGTTTAAAGTTACATTATTCAAAACAACTTTGGCATAAAGTCAATAAAACTTAAACTTCTAAAATATTTCTAAAAAATTAAATTTATGCGTTTAATGGGGACAAACCCACATTCTACCTCTAAATAATCCATGAACCTTATTCCTGCCAGATAAAAGATCAAACGCGTCGCCTAACAACCCTCCCCATCACAGAATGAAAGAGTCGAAATATCATTTCCAAGAACGAGACATTTCATCCAATATTCAAGGGTATCAAGAAAGAAAAGGGTTCACGCAGCAAGTCAAGGTGAGTGGGAAAAGGCTAAGCATCTTCGGATCGAAGCAGGACTCGACAACAAAAAGGAATGAAAGGAGAGCTCTTGGTGTTCGACAATTGAACTTGAATCTACCTTGAATCAACCTGGGGTGACCTTCGCTATCAGCTGGCGACCTACATCGCGAGCCGATTGACCTTCGTTTGTCGGCGCTCTCCCATAATGTGCCAAGGGCAAAAATCATTTTCCGAAGTGACTCTTTTATAAATTTGCTCGACCCTGACGTGCCGACTTTGTTTATCAATCAAGTTTATCAATCAGATGCGTGCTTCGTGCGTCACACTACTCAGTAGCGGAAAAAAAAACTTCTTTGTTTGGCAGTTAAATGTGTTATTGGGAATGAATGAATTATTCTTAATGACAGTCATTCAATATATCATGAATATCTGTTCTCACATTACAATAAAAATCAATACGAATTTTTTTTGTTTGTTTTTCATAAGGATTGCAAATCAAACATAAGTGGTTGAAGCAGTAACACTGAAAAATAAATATGCTACGTCACAATGCATACACCGATTCTCCCCAACATACATCTCGCGTACGTTATACATCAATGAATACTTATAATCTTTTCAAGATTGACTAAAATCTTTGAGAAAATTTTCAATAATATCCCTCTTAATCATCATAACAGATTACTGTTAACCATTTCGCTGCCATGGTTTACACTTGAGTTTCGGATAATCTATCTAATGAGATGATTTCTTCTTCGCTTTCTCTCAACTGTACTAGAGAAGGGGTAATCTAATTAGAAAGTATGAATTAATTAGATAGTAGATGGGAATCACAGGCGAGTCTTGTGGCAGTCAATGAATTACAAATATACATTTCTTTTTTCTTAAAAATATACAAAGAAGATAACAAAGAAATTGATTGGATGTTTTTTAGACTAAATTTGGGTGTGGAACAACATGGCTTTAGGGATAGATTTTGTAATTTTGAACTATGGCATTATTATGAGTGCGACAAATAAATCCATCTTCTGTTCTCCAAGTTTTCACTTCAAATCAAACAGTGAGAAAATGCAATTCTTGACCAAAGATTTAATGTGTATTAAGGGAATACAGAAGATCATCGACAAAATCTGATGTCAAATTTGGGCACTCCTCCCTCCCTGAGAGACTGAAGCTTTCATTACAGGCTCCAGAATATTAAAACAGAATGTACCATAAAAATTAAACACTATTGTGATGCTGTAACTCAGAGTTTTATTTATCGGTTGATTAAATTTTAGTTTGTTATATTAGGATTAATCTGCAAGTTATAATGATATCAAAGCTCTGCATCCCTGTCAACAGAGATTATTATTTTATTTCTTCTATCCGAGACACGATTAAAATCCAATGAAAGCACTGTCCAGTTCATTAGTTATAATCAGGACAAGAAAATCATATAACTTTTTATAAGTATGAATGTAATAATATGTCTTATTACTTTCTCGTATATGTAATATATAGAAAGTATAGTAATCGTCAAAAAATTCGAAAGCGAGCTTTTAATTAATCTCCTCATTTTAGAGCTCTCTGAGTTCGAAAAACACATTTTTAGAAAATGACCGTCTGTCTGTGACAAAGATAGCATAAAAACGCTTTAAGCTGGACTTTACAGAATTTTATCGAGTAAAATCTCGGAGGATGTCCGTCTGTTCGAACATAGTCTAACAAGATAATCACAAAATGAAGAGAGCCAGATAGATAAAATTCGGTACATAGATGTAATATCTAAAGTATAGACACCTGTCAAATGTTCAGCCAAATCCAACAAGGTGTTGACCGTCTGCACTTTCAGAAACATATAAACACGATAAATCCAAAACGCTATGACTTACATATATTAAATTTGGTATGGGATTTGGTGTCCGCAAATGTAGTCTTTTGTCAAATTTTTATTTCAATCGGTTGAGAAAAACGTGTCTAAGACACAAATTCGATTTTTAGAAATTATTAACGCATATCAGAGATTAATCGCCGAACAACTCGCCAAGGATAACACGATAGATACAGTAAAAATGCAAAATTCACATTACAAGTTAGTATTTCGTAACTACTTTAAGTCAATGCCATGACAAATTTATTAGAGTATGCGAGAAAGTTTCGTGGCGGCCACTCCCACGAGTTTCCTATGTTTGAATATACGGTAAAAATCGATCACCAACTAAAGATAGTGCTCATAATTATTTTGCAAATTTTAGATCAAATTTTAAAATTTAAACACCAACTAAAAATAAACCATTAAAAATCATGCAATTAGATATAAACTTAACAGAATCTGACCATCAAACAGCTAATTTTTTTATTGATATCCAGACATCATATTTAAACGCTTATTTAGTAAAAAGGATAATTTTTGATCGCAATATTCCGATAATATTACGATAAATCGGATAATCATACCAGAAAAATGGTCGGAATATCTGCCAACAGCTTCCGCACCTACAGAAAATGCGGAAGAGAAAGGCAATCAGCGAGATCAATTTAGACATCAAGGGACAAACGGTTTCAAGTCTTTGTTAAATACGGAAGTGAATAAAGCATGAATCCGACTTTTGGATCAGGGCGGAACCAGGCAAACTTCGAAACCGAGGAATACACGATGGCTGACCTCAGAGAGAAGCCTCGATGCTCGAGTGACCCTCTTCGAGATTTCCGGTAATCTTGGCTAAACGAGAGCAAATCCTTTGTTTTAGTTTCACTGCGGTCCCAAGCTAGGTCAGAAAATGGGTTTCAGGAGCGCCATGAAGGAAGAGACTGGGAATTTAGGACTGAAAATTGAGGACCAGGGTAAGAGGAGACCCGATTTTTTTACCTTTGTTCTTCCTGAAAGGGTGGAATGAAAGAGATTCGTTTGCAACACAGTTTTCTGCTATAGGTCATAACGCCGGCGAAAAATTGGATTTTGAGATCAGACAGCACTGTTATCAGAGATCTTGGGAGAGATACCAGAAATGTAATCCCGATTTATGAGAGTTTTGGGGGAAGTAGTACAAAGCAACTCTTTTCCTGAAACATTACCTATCAACGCAAAGAATTGTTCATATATTCAAGAGCAATGTCATATTAAAATGTTATTCGTTTAAATTCATAATTTAAAAAATATTGTACTAGCATGAAATAAAGATACTATGAAAAAATTATATTTAAGTAAAACAAAACATTTTTAAAAGAGAAACTTAGTAATCCCACAATTAATTCATTAAATTCAATAATATTAATTAAAGATGTTTTTTTTAAAGAAAGAATTAAAAATTAAAGACTCTTTTGCATCCTTTGTATTTCCAATTTGTATTCCGGATATTGACAGGTATCTCAGACTTAAAATATTTTTCTACATTTGTTACAAACTGAAACTGGAATTGTTAAATGAATGGAATAGAAACCATTAGCAAGCCTATTGAAAAGATTTAGGAATACATCCATAAAAAAAATACATAAACGGAATTAAAGCTGTAAATAACGAACTTACAGAAGTGATCAAACAAATAAACAAAAACTGATTCTTTTTCATACTCTGCAAAAGAAAAGTAAAAATTTACACAAGACATAATTTTTATCCATAAAATTCATGGTTAAAATATTTTGATTATAAATTTGAGATTTTAACTTCATTCCATTGCGATAAAATTAGCATTCACTTTTGAAAATTGAATTTCCACAAGCATTAGCACTAATTTTTCACTAAGTTTCATTAAAAAAAAAAAAAACTTTTGTACTTGAAAAAAATGAATTTGTGTATCATTAACCGCATGTTCTTAGTGAACAATAGTTAAAAATACGCCTATTAGTATACGATCTTTGGCAATTAATGGCTGTGATGCGGTTAATACACAAATACCAAAAAACTGAATGAGTATTTGAGACGTCTTTTTTTTAACCGATTAAAACCGAAATATGGCACAGAGCTACAATTGCAATCACAACAGTAGACATTTAATTTCAAATATGTAAATCATTGCGTTTTTGAACTACCACGTTTACTTGCTTATGAAAAGCCAAGAGATGATCACCCCATGACGGCTTTGGTTCTAAACATGATAAATATCTACACTTTAGATGATAAATCTGCGCACCAGATTTCATCTGTTTAGCTCTCATCGTTTTGTAGCTATCATGTTAAATTATATTCGAAAAGGCAGGCAGACAGACTATCCTTTAGTGGATTTCGTTAAAACTTTGAGAGAATCTACAAATTTGGTGTGAAGATCATATAACTAATTTTATCTGTCTAGTCCAAAGAGTTTTTGAGTAATGTGTTCATAGACAAACAGCCAAATATAATTTTAAAAAAATGCATTTTTTTTGAAAGCACAGAAGTCAAAAATGAAGAAATTGATCAACATCTCGAGTTCAATGATTACTCTTGGTATATTTAATAACATGAGAAAGTAAAAATGTGAATGCTGATATGTTCGTGCGTATTTTAAATAATATATAAAGATTCTTCAAGCTATACTACAGTCAGTGTCATAATAATTAATGAGTAGATATCTAAATGCTTGAATGAATTGCCACAAAAAATTTTCATGTTTTCCATGTATATTGTGTATGCTTCCGTAATTACAAATTATTTATTATTTATATTAAATGAATAGAAGGGAATTTTAAATTGATGAAAAAGGAAATGAAAATCAAGATAAAGTATGAGTTATGCAAAATAATTATATAAAACATACAAATTTAGTGTTTCAAAAGATAGAAGTCAATAAATTTTAAAACTTTACCGTTTAATTAAACATAAAACACATTGATGATCAATTATGGTACTTCAAAATAAAAGAAAATATATTGTAACTGTTTAAATTTCCAGAGGACTAGACCATGAAAACAAAATCAGTACCAATTATCTGAACTCAAGTTATTCGGGTTGCTTTGAAAGACTGAAACAGAAAAAAAAAATAAACAATTTTTCCGAAGAAGAAAGGGTTAACTAATATATTCAAGAAGTGATATTTGATAATTTTTAAGTATACAGATTTAAACAACATTATTTCCATAATCTTAAACCGATATGAAATAAATAATATGTTTTAGTTATCTAAGAATTATCTCTTTTTTTATTGGTCAATTATCCAAATCGGATCTGGTACCATTAATTGAGATAATAGAGATCTTTCAGTTTAAAACAAAGATGAGAATATTTTATGCGAAGTTTTAAGAAGAAGTAATATTATGAAACAACCAATATAATGGAAAACAAGGATAATTTGAAGGAAATATCTCGCAAACGAAATTTACTTTTCCTTTCTTTAGACACTCAAAATGGGGTCAACCCCTGACGGAGCTTCACACATGTAGCCAGTGCCCCAAATTATCACCTCTTCGGTATAAGATTGGGGGAGGGGTAGATGCAATGAAAATTAACCTATAAAAAGTAAATAGGTAGAGTGTACGGGTGACCTCCCAAGAGGAACTGAAGATGCTACGGGGAGAGGACAAGAGTTCACAAATCGGTCGCGAGCTTTCCAAGTAGGCCAATCTAGCACCCACCAAGGCCAGGACGATCTATTATCTGGGGCACTATTGTAACCATGGCACCCCCTCGGTCATGCAATGGACTGTTCCTTGTCCTTCATTCCAATTTGGAAGAAAAATGGACTGATCCACAACACGAAATTGCCCGACGAATCAATGCAAACAGAAAATTTTTATATTTATAGGAAGCAAAATAGTAATTTGAATGATTAAATTAATATTTTTTTAGAATAAATAAATAAAATAAAACAATAACAATGGATAAAGGTTTCTGAATGCAATTTTAAACAGGGTAGCGCTATTCTGTCAGTGCTATATATATATATATAGAAAACGAAAAAACTTAAATTTCCATTGCAAAAAATAAATTCTGAAAATGTAAAATAAAAATAACGAAAAGATAAGATTAATATTCCCTTCCTAATGATGACCGTTTATAATGTGATTTATATTGGGGAAAATTTTGCATTACACCTATTTTTAACCTGCCTCCAGGGTGAATACAACAGGTGGAAATGGCACCCAAATTAGATGTCATCAATACAGAAAATTTATTTTCTTTCATAAGTAATTCATGCAAATATGAAGTATTCTCTAGAATTATTGCAGTAATTAAAATAATTTCTGAAACTATTTTCACCTATAATAATTTCAGAAACTTTTTAATAATTAAGATAAATATTCAACAATTTAACTACCAACCGAATTATAAAATCGCAATTTAAATTAGAAAAATTAACTAATCATAAAATTACTTATTATTAGGTATTAACAAAAATTCTTAAAATTTTGTTAATAATTTATAAACTCTGGGAAAGTATTAAACTAAAACAGCTGCCCACAAAATATAAAGCAATAATAACTAAGCATGAGTCATAAATGTAAGTAAAAAGAAGCATAAGATTTATCATTTAATAAAGATAACCTGATATTGGAATGTATTCATAGATCAGTATGAAAATAAAACGACGGCATAAAGAATCACTCAACTAAACTAGTCAAAACTAAGCAACATAAAACCACTCAGCTTATGTTTCTGTCTAGGGACAACAAATACAAAAATTCATAATTTGCAAATTTTAGGTTATGATTTTAAAAATCAATTTTTAAAAAATATCGAACAGTATTATACTAAAGCTGGATAAATTCTGAAAATAGAGATTTAAAAACAAACATATAAAATTTAAAATGCTACCGATATTATGTTCTTCTTAAAAAACGTAATAAATTTCAACACTTCTTTTTGTATAGAATGTACATCAGTTGGATCGTAGAATCATTAATTAAAAATTAAAATGAAATTTTCAATTAATACTACTTAAAAATAAAAAACGCTTTCTTTGTTAACATTATTAGATGCCAATCAAAAGATAACTCTTTACTTATGCATTTTTGTTTTAATTTCAAAATCGCACGCTCATGCCGCTGCATTTTTTCCCGTTATGCAACTTTGATCTCAATCGTTATAATTATTATTCTGCTACAAATAAAACGAGCATAATTTTTCTCCCACTTTCTACTTTTGTGCCAGATGCTGGAAACTATCGACCGTTACCTTTACCTTGAATATTGCCGGTGACCCAAACAACTCAGACCTTGAACAACAACAATGCACGTTTCAGGTCAGCGATCGTGGGGGTGAGCCCTTGACCTACTACGAAACAGCACCCCCGAGTCCGGCCGTCCTCGGACTGTGAAGATCACCTTGTCTGCTCCACATAGCACCCAGCGCGGCCTTCCACTCACCTCCAAAACGACCGAACGACCTGTGATGACACTTTTCCTGGTACAAAGCATATTCAAGTAACGCAATATCGAAATCAAGGTTAAACGAGTATCCGGCCAAACATTCTTCAGAAGGGGTGGAAAAAACAACTTGTGTTGTTTCACGCAAAATATTTCAGACCTAGTTTTAACAGCTACATGCGGTTGTAACAATACCTGCTTGCCTCTTCTAATAAGAAATATAAATGCATGTAGCATTTGTGTATTTTGAGAATGGGAATGTGCATATTAAAGAGATTTTTTAAAACTTTAATTAGAATTTTAATTAATTAAAAATTTAAGCAAAAATTTTCACTTTTTTAACATAGATTTTGAAAATATTTCATCATATCTTTTAAAATCATCTTAAAATTCAAAAATTATTTTTTTGAAGACACCAATTTTTATAGCAGATTTTTTTAAATTTTAATTAATAATTCATAATTATTTTAACCGTATTTCACAATAATGTTTCCTTGTTAAAGCTCAAATTTTTTCACTTTTGTTAATGGCAATTCAATACGCATTTTTTTTAAATATTGATAATCAAATTGTAAATATTTGGCTTATTTTTCACTTCTTGCAACGGTTTCAGTGTTAAGACACGTTTTTAATTAAAATGTTTGAAATTTTATTGTATTTATAATTACGATTTAATTTCAGAATCAAGAAACGGTGAAAATTTTTTATAGTGTGCCATTTTTGAATTTTGCTGCTCTTTTCTGTGATATAATTTGATGCATAAAATTATAAACAGAAAATTAGTGAAATGATAATAAAATAAACAAAACAGCGCAATGCTTTAAAAAATAAAACAAATCATTAATAAATTATAAGCAAAAATAATTGAAGGAATGTCACTATTTGTTCGATTTTTAATGGAATATCGAATTGAGCTCACATTCTTAAATGCTTTCGTCAATTACCATCATCAAAAACAGTTTTGAAATATTTTAAGAATTGATACATTGCGAACACTTAATAGTATCAGACAATAGACATCTGAACAGATACCAATTTAATTATTTATCTTCTAACTGTATTTTAAGTATCATTAGTATTTCAGAAGATCTCGAAGTTCAATTGAATTCAATAGTGAAGAATTAATTATATACATTTTTTTCCTCGCCCTTTTCGAAAGTGCATTTATACTTTTAAAAAATGAATAATAGAAATATTTGAGATCTAAATATATAATGACCCCCCCCCCATCCCGCAAAAAAGGAGGCAAAATCTTCATAAAATAGAACAAATAAAATTAAATCAAGAGACAAATGCAATAGGGATATAAAATGATTATTTTATAATAATTTATTTAAATAAATATATATCAAATATAAAAGTGGATAAACAAAATATTAATATTTAATATTTCAACAAGCTACTTCTTTTGCTTGTCACATTCATGTTTTTTTTTTAAATTTATATAAATGTATTATCTTTTCACGATAGACATGATGAACAAGCTTTCAGTAGAAAAATTTCTCATGATTATGTGGGCATATTTATGAATACACGATTAATATATCACTTGCAATCTGTTAAATATATTGATCAAAACAACATCAAGTCAAAAAATAAACGTTTGAGAATGCCTATCCATTAAAACGTTGTGTTTATATTTATTATTAAAGTATTCTTATTATTAAGTATTTAATACTCGAAAGGAATAAACATTTACTGAATTTTATTTCTGTATCTTGACTTCATTTTTTTTTATTCTGTTAGAAATGATTTAAAAAAAATCACTATATATGTATGTTCTTAATTAACATATTGCATTACAAGAACATTACGATCAAAGGCTAAGCACTGGTTTCGTCTACCCATTATAGACAAATTAATACACTTTCTATAGACATTTACTTAAAATATTTCTGCAACTATTATCAAGATTAAAAAAACATCTAGAGTAAAATAAAAAAAATATCAAAATCGATAACTTTTTTTTTTTTGAGATTGTAGTAATACACATTATATTTCGAAACAAAACTTTGTTGGCCAAATGATCCCGATTTATAACCTGCTTCACTCTAGTTTCTATCAAAATGCCCTCAAAACGATGGAAATCAAAAGTTAGAAAGACCCATTACATCTTTCGGTGGGCCCCATTTAGAGAATCGGACCCACTAATCTAAATTCGGAACAAACACTGACCCACACTGAAATTTTTCCTCTATTGTTTTGCCCTCTTAACATGATTTGTTCCTATTTTAAGGATATCGGTTAACATTCAAATAATTTCCAGAAAGTATTCCAGGACATTTCAGCTTCACCAATGAAGAGTCGAATAAATTCAGTTCGAAGCATCAAAATATAGATTAAATGCCCTTAATAAGTGAGAGAAAGTACGTAACTTGCCGTGAGAAACAAGATTAAGGCAATAAAACTTGTTGCTCCAAGCGGCAAGTTTTACAGTCTTAATCTTGTAGTAGATATTTACGACTGCCTACCGAAGTGAAACTCGTTTCGTTTTCATTCAATCTGACCTTCCCGGCAACTTTCACTCTCTGCATAAGAAACAGATAAACTGCAAATTTGGTACTCGTTGTGAAAAAGAAACCAATTTTAGGCCCAAGAAAGGCATGTAACTTACTTCTCTCATTTAAAGCACATATTTAACAAAAAATCGCATTAAAAAAACGTTTTTAAATTCAGAGAGGTGAGCTTATATTTTCTTTTTATCAGAAAACCAATAAGAAACTAAAAACAACTAAATTATGAATCCATTTTAAACATTATAAAAATGCGAATATGTGTATAAATAATTTATTAAATAAATAGCAGTTAATATGGCAAAAATAGAAAATAATGAATGCACAGTGTTTTACATGACATTTTTCTCGTCATAACAGAGAAAAGTACCATGTTAAATATTGGTCAGCTATTAATCAATATAATCTTGGTTCATTATAATTTCTATTAAATAAAAAAATGATGAAAAACCAGTAGGAGTGGGCTCCCAAAAATTTTCGAGCACTCTCTAATAAACTTATTATGCCAGAGGACGCCTTACACGGGCGTACAATAATCAGAAAATAATTTTTGGGGCGAATTTAACATTTTTACTGAATCTATCTTGTCAGGGATGGCGAGTTACTTGGTGATTAATCTATAGCATATGTTAATAGCATCCAAAAATTAAATTTGTGCTTCAGACATGTTTTTCTAAACCAACTGAAACAGAAATTTGACATAAAACTACATTTGTAGTTATAAAATCCCATACCAAATTTGATGTATTTAAGTCATTGCGTTTTTGAATTATCGCATTTACATGTTTCTGAAAGTACAGTCCGACAGACAGTCAACCCGCAGTGTACAGAAATCTGTGTACTGAATTTTATCTATCTAGCTCTCTTCGTTTTGTGATTATCGTGTTGACTTATTATCGAACAGCCAGACAGACGTACTTCCACTGAACAGATTTTTTCAAAATGTGGTAGAAATCAACAAATTTGGTGCACCGATTGTCTATAGCTCAAGCACAACCCCCGGTGCTTTTGAATTATCTTTGCCTCGCAGACTGACAATTTCTAAAAATGTTTTTTTCGAACACAGGAATATCTAAAATGAGAAGATACATCAAAATCTCGAGTTCAAATTTTTTTGGCGATTACTATATTTTCCCTATTCTACATATACGAGAAAATAAAAATTAGTTGCAAGTGCAAAAAGTACTTGCAAAATTTTAAGTAAAGAAGTATTTATTTTATAATTGAATGTATTGATTTTGAAAACAAAATACAGTCAAAGTCAAACAAAATAATGCAAAAGCATATATACTTTAATTAAATAGTAATTCTCGCAAAATTATTACCGACATATTAATATACTGAACATATGCACGCCAGCTATGATGGAATATTGCTTCTTTATTAAAACAAAATTTAGTTCTATATAACATTATTTAAATGGTATGAATAAATGAACTGCATAGAAAAATTTATCTTAAATTCTTAGTACTTATTATTTTAAATTTAGAACTTTATTTTGGTAATATAAAAATAAAAAAACAAATAACCATAATGTAGAGTAAAGAATCAATTTTCAGTACTGTAACATATATAGTCATAATAAAAGGAAAAACGTATCTTGTAAAAGGCAAAGCGAATATTTAGAACCGAATGCTAAATTTTAATAGCGAATAATTTAAAATGATGAATCAAAAAGTTTAACTATGCCATTATAATTTCTTAAAGGACATTTCATATATATATATATTTATGAGCACAAATATACATCTCCTTCCTCATAACAGTTTCAAAGTTCCCTTCCGCCTTCATTTGACCTTGCAAAAATGTTTCCTTACACATTTCGTTTTTGTTTGTTTGGTTATTTTTTGTCTCAACCAAACACGTAAACAATTCGGAGCATTAACATCATAAACATAATGGCGCCAATGTGGGGAGCAAAAAAATTAGTGAACAGTAGCCGTCCTTGACCTCGGTTGAGGTGACGGAGTACACAAACAAGTATTGGCCTAGCGACTCTATGTAGGTCGGATCGGGCATCATAGAGGTCACTTAGAGCTTTTTCGAAGCCACACGAGGTCCCAATGAGGGCTTAGGAAGTCACAATATTTGAGAGGACGAATTCCAAGGTTGGTGGAGATATTCCGAAGATTCGGTCAGGGGATCTAGATCTCGGCCATGGGGATATCAGGTCGAAAAGTTTCAACATCCCCCAAGTCAGGGTAGGCCACAGCACAAAAGGGAAACTACGACACACCGCATCACAAATTGGGTTGTTACCTAGATTTAACTTAATGCTTATCAGGGTGGAAAAGACGTCCTTATGGCCTGCATTGGCATGCTTTTTTCCTCAATAATAATAATAATAATAAAAAACATTAATAGAAAACTTTAAAACATGGCCAAAAAATCAAATGTAAAATATTATACAACATTCAATTAAAAAAAGGGTGTGAGAGCACTTACTATATTAAATTACCCTCAGTAAATCAACATTCCATATGAACAAAGATAAAATAACAGATGTGGAGTAATAAATTAAAAGCACACCTTAAGACATTAGTGCAAATTAAAGACACTGTTTTCGAATACAGAAGCATCTGCGAGCATGATTTAAAGAAAATGTAATTGCATTCAACGAATAAAGACTTTTTTCCTCCCCTGTATAAGAAACTGAATTAGTAGGCAAGTGCATAACAAATAATCACAGGAGCGAATGTACCTCGCGAAATCCAAAATTTAATGAAAACGGTCAACTTACGATAGTTTAGGACTGTATCTATACCAACAAAAAAATACGTGTAAAAGTTTGACAACACCCAAGATTTTTTTTTAAAAAACGAAGGGGAGGGGAGGGCGGTGTAGAAAGAAGAAAACTGTCCAAGTAGGAAGATGTTTTAATGAATACAAACGAAACAATACAAAAGGCCCTTCCTTCTCTCACATTATTTTGACCAATACTTAAAAACTTCTATTTTCAGTAAAGGATATTTAAAGACAATCACGGTCTTATGAATATCTTTAAGCGCCACATCATTAATTTCCAGGGACGACCGTGACACACAGCAAATATCGCTTGGAAATTCTTTTGGTGCATCTTTTATATTTTATTCCTTCGATTCCAAAATACTTATTTATAATGATTTGTTAATCTAGAAAGGCGTTTAGCAACGACTTTTAAAAAGTTACGAATCCTCTAAAAAATATATATATCGTTGATTAACTATCAGATAAAAATCAGGAGGAGCGGGAACTAGAGATTTACTATCTTGCTTAATGAGATATGTATTTATAGATATGAAAGAGAGCTTGTTTTTTGTGAATAATGATTATCAATCACAAAGTTAGAGAATCTGTGATGCTTTTGTAGAACTTCGGGGAAGGTTACAGATTCAAGCCACGATAATACCCAAAATCTGCGCTACAAGAGCTATCAACAACAAAATTTCAATCGTAAATCAAATTTCTGTATAGATTTTGAATGAAAATTTCGATAATGGAATGTCATATAAGGTTCAAAGAAATCCATAACGTTTATTAACCGAATGAATCAAAAGTTTGTGTTTGTTTAAATAAATTTTGTTTAATATCAAAAAAAAAAACACCATCAGTATCAAAAATAAAAAAATATTTTCTTTTATATAAGCAAATATAAAGAACAAAAGAGGACCTTTCAAAACAAAATATTGAGTTTTTTAAAAATTAACTATGCCTTTATTATTTGATTGATAATTAATAAAATATGCAAAAAAAAAGGCCAGAACTTTGAGGTTAATTGATTTAATTAATTGATGCAAGAGCCATCTTTAATAATTTTATAAGATAATAGTATGAAAAGATATTTAAATGAATTCAAATTAAACTTAAGAAGATATACTTTCAGCATTAAAGCCATGCACAAATACTGTGAAGTATTATACATACATCACAACATTTGGGGAAATAAAATAATTTGTGATTGTGATTGAAATAGAAATGCCTCAAAACAAACATCATTCGAAAATTTAACCATTTAATTTTAGATTTATAAGTTAGAAACAGCCTTTTATGTCATAAATTCAAAAACGAAAACAGCTAAAAACAATTTTAGAGTAAGCTCAGTGCATACTTTTCATATTGATATCTATGACCGATTAAAAAAAAAACGACAGTAAAATGATTGATACGACTCTGTCCTCCAATCCATTAAAATAAATAAATAAAGCACATTCGAAAATATTATAACATAATATTATAATCATGCGGAATCAACTATTTATCGTTATAAAAGTTTCACTCGACAGACATTTAACACAAAATGTACGCTTTAAAATGCACTTTTAAACTTACATTTCTCCCAATCAACAAGCTTATGCCGTCCTCTTAGTGATTTGTAATTGTTCTCTGTACAAATACAAAGAAGCAAATAAAATGCTTTTAAATAAAATTTTATGTGTCGATGAGAGTAAGACACATAAGTAACAACATAAACTCATTTAAAGATCCTCAAGTTCATTCTTCCAAGGTTGGTTCTTCATTAGGTAAAATATGTTAACTTAATTATATATAGAAAATTTATCAGATTCTAATTTGTTTTAAGACTGTATGATAATTTTTATTCAAATTAGAACTCAAAAATATTTGAATTATTTACGTATTTCACGCAATATTCACGCAATTGTATCTACGATATAAAAATATGGAAACCCTCTTCGTACAAAGCATACGAAAAGCTTAATTTCAATTTGTAAATATAGAAACACGATATTCCAACATAAACTAAATCGGTTCAACTATTTAGAGAAATGATGCTGTCTTGGAATATATTTCGAAATACGGAAACCCACTTGTCATGGAAACGCGGAAGCGAAGAACTAACGGTTCCTCGTTTTTCACGCATGGTAACTCAGCTAACAATACTCGATAGTTTTTATGGAGGAGAAAGGGCCAGAGCGGAAGAGAAGGCACCGAGAAAAGGGAAATATCGACTCTAAAGGCAGGTGGTGGCGGAAGATGTCGCATAAAATGGGCCAGTGAAAGGTCGCCGGGAGACAAGAAATGAAGCCAATAGGTCGCTTCTCCAACGTACTCCTACAATTAATCCCACGGACGAGGATGCTGGATGAAATTGAGATCTCGGTCATGTTTGAGATGATTATTCCACACCCTTCGAACGCAAAATGGACCCGTCCAAGAGACAGGAGAAAGTGAAACGAACGACCTGACTTACAGAGAAAGTGGAATTATTATTTTCATTTAGAAGTAAAAAATTGATTATTATTATTAAAAACCACTTTTGAGTTTCCATAATGTAATTTCGAAGTTCTTGTTTAATTGAACCACTTTAAAGATTGTAATTCTACAATTCATTAAATCCATATTAACAATGCCATTATTATCTAGTATTATTATTCGAGAAGAAAACAGTAAGAATGAAAATCAACCAGGGATCGCTAAAAATTTAATATTAATTGTATAAATGAAAATAAAGAAAAATTAAATTTTATCTACAATAAAATTCCTTTTTTTCATGAATACTCGCCAGTATTTATGAAAAAGTATTGTAAATGAAGAAAGTATTAGAAAATACTTTTCCAATACAGCTCCCGTTTAATTTCTGGAAATCTCACTTTATACATTCCGTCATTCTCACTTTATATATCCTCTTTTCATTAAATGGAGAACCTTAATTTTTATCATTTTATTATATTTAAACAAATTTTTGAAGAAGTTTATTCTCGATATAAATAAATTTATACATGAAGATAAATCCAATTCAAATACATTTTTATGAAATGTATTAAGATGAATTTAATTTAAGTCTTATATACTTATCATTCATATAATCTCGGCATATTTTTAAATATTAATATAATAATATTAGAATAACAAAAACTTATAGGGTTTTAATATAATAAATTAAAATTTGGAAATTACAGAAAGATAGGAGCTTTTGTATTTCTCAGACACATATGGCAGCAGAAGTAAATGGTAATATGCATTTCAATTTTGATACGTTTTAACTGATTGTTTCATTTTACTACAGTCTTGTTTTTAAATTAACTTACAGAATCATATTGATATCTTTAAAACCAATTATTAAATAATAAAAGAGAGTTTATTATAATATATCAATGAATAACACCGTTATATTTAGAAATGACAGTATCGCTTTCCACTTAATTAACAAGTATGAGACGAATTAATGAAGTCAGTCATTAAAAGTTGTATAATCTATGCTGCATGGTGCTAAAATATCATGATTGGAAAAGAATGAATTTATTTTACAATCATAATTCAGAAAATACCCCCCCCCCCCCCCGACATTTCTTTTAATAGTTAAAAAAAAATGCAAACACCACTTCAAGAAGCAAACAAGACCTGGTCAAAACAATTCTAAGCCAAAATGAAAAATAGACTTAGTACTGCGTATATTTAATTTTTAACAAGATATTTTCAAAATTATAGAAGTAACATAATTTATGGTATTCTTTTTATAATTCTTTTCTTTAACTAAGAATCTTTAATTTTTTAATTTTAAAAGTTTGCTTTTATATAAATATTAGTCGCTTTTAGCAACAAATGGACCGCAGAGGATATTAATTATATATATAATTTTAGTTAAATCGTTCAAATATATTTCATGATTCCATCAAAGTGTCCAACATTCAACCATATTATTTTACTTGTCTTACATACGTTATGTACATTGTATCGATGAGCGTTTTTAAATGGTGACTACTTTGATATCACAGTATTATTAAAAACACAAATATCCGATTCATCTACTTTCTAAATTTCGCGGTACTGTAACTTTACTTTCCTATTCATTTCGTAAACTAGACAGATGTTAAACAAAATTGTTCTTCCTTAGCTTCCAAAAATGAAAGAAAATCAACTATTAAATGTTTGATGAAACAATAATAAAACGGTTTAAACCCAGAATAAAATTAATAGTGTAGCAGTTGCATTACTCTTATCTTCTCTTTTGGATACTAGATGGCGATGCTTGATTAGACATATGTCATTCCATAGTGCATTGCGATTGTAATTAGAATGAGATGTGATGCTGAACTGTGAAGCCGTGCGAGTGAATGTCTTGTCTTTGTGTTTGTGCTTGTTTAGTGTGTGTGAATGTGATTATTAAAAGAAATGTTCCTAAAAACATTCGTCCTGTTGCTTCCTGCATGGATCATAATAATCTACATTCCACCACATTGGCGCCCAACGTGGGGCTCGACGAAAAAGAATTTCTGATGAAACGAAAGTGATGTCGTCCCGACGATCACAAAAAATTTTTTTTTCTCACCACCACATTGGCGCCCAACGTGGTGCCTACTATTAAAGGGTATTGTGCTGAAGTAACGTCAGTTGCTTATGGATTAATCACAAGAAAAGTTTCCCGCCACCACAATAGTTAGAATTTAAGTAGGGGGGGGGGACGAATATTAAATTGGTACCATTAAAATGATAATTTTTCGAATTCTAAGATGACGTAAAATTTATTTTTGTGTTTTAATATCTTTAGAAGTTACCGAAAAGAAACACCAAAAATTCGTCTAATTTTTAATTAAGTTTTCTAAAAATATCACTTTGAGATGCATATTCCCTCCCTTCAAAGTATATATGTGTGAAGTTTGGTGGCTATAGATCAAACGATCTGGCCTGCACAGTTCATTCTATAGATTCATGCACGTAAAGATTAAGAACTCTGCAAGAATTGATTTTCTGAAAGAAACTTTAACTATTATTATTGCAAAAGTGAATAATAGTTCAGGTAATTGAAAATAATAATAGTTCAGGTACTTAGAAAAAACAACAAATCTTGATGGTAGTAGGAATATTTATGAGTCAAAACGATGACTAGATACTGTCGTGGCGCTGTAAATTCGAATAACTTTGAATTTTAAATCGAAGCATAACACATATATATACAAAACAGAGCAACATAAATAAAAGATATGTGATTAACATTTACCCCCCCTCCCTTTTTTTTCAGTCAATAAGACGAAAAGGAGATAATTTAGGAGTAGACTACTAAAAACAACGAGCATAAATAATAATACGTCAAAACTAAGTAAAAAGATTTTAAATTTAATTAAAGAGAGGGAATATCATATATTTTGGATGTTATTTAAGGTATCTACAAAACATTTGACTAACAGTGAGACATAACAGTTTATTTAAATGACAACAATAATTTATAAATAAGATACTTTCAAATTATTGCTCATAAAAGAGAACAACAAGTCAGTCTAGATTACACATTTGCACGTTTCTTTCCATCTACTCGATAATAATAAAATAACAATCGCTAGGCGACGTTTTGTTCCTTCCCCTTTCTTTATTGATCAATTCTTCCACCCTCTCCCATTTACCTAGAAACGAAAACTTTCAACCGTTTCGATTGGAGGTGATAAAAGAAAGTGCTTATTCACAGAATCAGAGCGAGGGTGTACGTAGACCATATACATTTGTAGAACGAGAACAGGTCGGATATTAAACATGAAGGACAAGAGAGGGTAGCTAGAGGTGACTAGTAGGCCATTGCTTCACAGATTTGAAATGAATACCAGGTGAAAGACAGAAGATGAGGATGACACGGTCAGATCTGGAGCTCAGCCTCGTAGCGTGCCAAGGTCACTCGTGAACTTGGAATGAGCGCCTTGCCCTCTTGGAAATATGGATTCGTCCGATCGAGTAAAAAAGTAGGTTGGCACAACGTTGATACACAAACAAGATTTACTTCTAAGATGTATGAATACTCATATTTCTTCTTGAATGAATTACTCTGGCGTGCTTAAGAATTAGAAGAAAACTAAGATAGACTGAAAAGAAAAGCTAACTTTATAGCTTTAAATAGCAATTCTTTTTAAGTCTCTAAAACTGAGGTATGTTTTTAGTGGTAGGTAACAGAATGAATGCTTTAATGATTAATATATAAACGTATTATGGGTTTTAAAGTAATGACTATATTTCTTAACTTTTAGGTGACTTCTTTTTAAAGAAAACTTCCTATTGCCATGGTTCTTATGATATGACGTTGGGAAAATTTCTACAGATGTTCAGTGATCATGGCCTCTAGAATCCGAAACCACAGTATTTTTCTTAAAAAAATTTATACACATATATAAACGTTTCATGCATTTAAACTATCTTATTAACATGATAACTATTAAAATCCTGATTGACCTGATATATATGGTAAGAAGAATAAAATTCTCGGATGTGTTTGTAGATGGACCATATAGTTCAAAGGCGGTGGGGAGCTTGAAGTTGTCATTTCTCCATAACTTATTTACAACTGAAAAAAATAATAAATCAAATTAAGGAAATAACCATCTCATTGAGACGAATAACTTATGTATTAAAGAATCGTCGATAGCTGTAATTACTTAGAAAATTAGGGGTTGAAATGTAATTTTCAACTCCTAATTTTCGGTTACTTTTTAACATGATCTATATTGAATGTTTTGAAAAAAAAATTAAAACTTTTTCGCCTTTCCCTACTTCGACATTTTTTTAAAAAAAGAACGTGGACTTAAGTTTAATAGTTTAATGAAAACTAAATAAAAATAGATCAGAAACATTTATTGGCAATATAAAATAAAAATTAACAGCTTTAAAAAATTTCAGATACTGCATGTGCTTTAGTCCTTTTAAATATATTTTATTATTATTTCTATCTTGGAAGAGAGAACGTGAGCGTGTTTCTTTTGAATTTTATTTCAAAAATAAGTCAAATTGATTACAATGATATTTCGTAACAATACACATGAAAGTGAAATTTCCCTTAACCATCAAAACCAGACACTTGAAATTCGGCTGTTTGTTGAGTAATAGACTTCTTTAACTGTAGTTAAATACAATCAGAAAAATTTAATATTTTTCTATCTAAAGAAAATGTTTATAAAAATAAATTTCACTGGGGTCAATCATTTAACTAAACAAATTACTTCGACGAAGCGTAAAGTAGACTGCTCTTCAGATTTTAAACATATTTTGTAATATATATTACATATAGAATGATTTTCTGTATAATTTTATGCACCTGAATGAGCATTTTGGTATTTAAATAGCTTTAAAAAAGAGCTTCGTCCAGAACTTTTGTTTATTCGAAGGCCTTCTAGTTTGATGTTTGGTACATTATTAAGACTATAATATATATATATATATATAAGACAAATCTTGTAACTTTAAATATATTGTAAAAAAAAAAAAACTGAAAAACTTCCATTTTATTCCAATTAATAGTTGAAATATTTAAAAGTGCAGAACATATCTTAATTCCAAAGTTTATTAAGAAATACTGACGATATTTCCTCTCCCCAAAATATTATTGAAAATACGATAAATTCTTAATTTATATCATAAAGTGTTATATAGGATAATTAAATTCTTTAACTATATTTAAAATGCATATGATTTTAGATCTTATCAGCAAATTTAGCATACAATTAATGTCTAATATAAAATCGATCTTTGATAGAATCAGACTTGATCCACGTTATTTCTCCTACTTTGAAACTTATATTCCGTATCTGATTACGATAGTTTAGAGATTGTTGAGTCTACAACAACTAATTTGAGAAAACTGAATTTATTGTAGCTATTTTCGGTTTCTTCCAAAATGAAAGTGTGAAATAACTTAGAAGATCGGTTGAATTGGTAGAGAAAATCGGACAGAAAATGGGCCTTAAATCACACACAAATAGGGTATTTAACTTTAATTGTGGTTTAACAGCTGATATTTAAACCATTAGAGGTAGGTATGTATCTCAAAACAGAAAAATGCTCTAAATTTGATTTTAAAAAATATTTTTATGTCATTTGAGTAAATAAATGCAATGGTGAAAAATTAAGAAATCTAAACTTTTAAAATGTTCGATTAGTCTTATTTAGCAAAATATACTTGATTCATTAATTTTTTCAAACATAAATGTCAAGTAATGTTGTAAAATATACATAAAATATTTGCTAAAATTAGAGAATAAAATGTTACCGAAATAAAACTAATATCACTAAAATACTTATTTCTTGAATTTTAAAGAAATATAAAATTATTATTTTGCAATAATAAGTTCTGAAGTTATGGATGAAAATCTTTTAAAATTTTAATTAGGAAACTAATTAATTTTTTTAAAAAAAATTCCATTCTAGAGAACACCTAATACTAGGGAAATGACTGCGCAAGAAATTTAGTCCCTCTAGAACCAACTGTCTGCCCTGTAGAAAGTTTTGAAGGATTTTTTTTTCACCCGACATGTCGCAAGTATGTAGGATAGGTGTGTATAAATTATTCTAAACGAATAAAATATAAATACTGCATTCCATTTTATTCTTCACATTTAGGAACTGCCTCTAATATTTGTCTGTCTCCAATATATAATTTTGCTTTGTTTTTTAACTAATTCTTTTCTAATTGTAGTCTTTCTGCTCTGGATGTCACTGGCTCATAAGAAATACAGCACAATTTTTCTCGGACGAATCCATTTTACTTTCTCTTTAAAAAACAGGGGAAGTGGAACAGGGAGTTGCTGCAACGAATGGGATCGACAACCCACTTTGATGACACTGAGGAGTGTAGAATATCCTTAATGTGGCATCCAATTAACGTATTGTGCACCCGGAGATTTTATGCGTCGTTTCACTTCCTTGATGTACGGGTTTTTGTCCCGCGTATTTGCTCCAGTGAAACGAATTTTGTTTATGCTGTCCCATTTTATGGCATACAGACCCAAATCGACTGTCTCATCTTCGTTCGATGTCACAATTTCCAGTACACATAGGAAATGAAACGCACATTACACTTACCCTGTCGAACTTTTCTAACCTAATTGCCGATTTCTGTAACCCTACACTTCCCGAATCGAGACCTACAAATTCGGTACCAGGAAGAGAGTGCACTAAACAGTGCACCAATTTAAAAAAGAGGATTTTTGTTTGTCGGTCTCTTCCTTGATCCAGATATACTTCAATAGTTTTTAATCTTATTTAAATCGAAGGTTTGTCGAAAAACATTTTTTCTTCGGAATTACTCACCATATATAAAAAGTAAAGCATAACGAAGACCATTGCGTATTCATTTAATTTTTACTTTTTTGGACAAAAAAAAAAAAAAAAAAAAAAAAAAAACTCAAGCTTTGTAACAAACAGAAGGACAGCTCTCTAGCGGCTATAGAGAGAAACAAGTAGTCAACCTCTAGTCGTCGGAAATATAGCGTCGTTAGGATATGTGTCAATTGTGTTGTATCTAATTGTTTGTGTCTGTAAATCATTAAATCTTAAATATAATTTTAATCGAGCTAGACGATGTCTGTCATTTTTAAATCACTCAGTCACAGCTTGTCATTTTATGTGGCTCATTATTCTGATGGCAGGTTGCTTCAAATTTAAGAGACAAAATCTTAAATAAAGGCACAATTTTTTCTCATTACAATAATTTATGATACTTCTAGATCTAAAATAGAGTAATTTCTGTTTAAAGCTTAATTTTGTAGTTAAGGTCTAGTGAAGATTAATTCTTTTATAACATATAGCTATATAAATAACATGTAGCTGCTGGTTACAGAAGAAATATAGTGAGCACAATTTTTTATTTTCAAAGATAGCACAGCACTATAAATTACTAGATACAACTGATAATATTGCAATGAAATGAAACAGAAAGAATAAGTCACAAAAATGTCACACACTGTGAATATTCAAAAGAAATTTATATTTTAAAAATAATGATAACTCAAAAATAATCCAAGATATTCGAAACTGCCATATTTAAAATGAAAAACAAAATGTCAATTAAATTATATTAATATATATCAATATTAATTTACGAAAGCTCAACAAAATTAAAAATATCCAACTTCCTGTTTTTTGAATTAGAAAGTCTCATCGAACAAATAAATCATTGTTTACTTAGTTGTATCAAATAGCCCCCCAAATTGCTTCTGTAAGGGAAGAAGAAAATAACAAACAAGTCAAGAACCTCCAAGAATGAGGGTTCAGAGACCTTCCACACTCTCACTCTAACAACCGCACGCAAACAAGCACTGAACTTTATCAGAGGACACCCTCAATGTTTGTTTACAATGCATGGCCTTCGCTTGTCATCCTAGAAAACCGCAAGAGATCCGCCTCGGTGGAGGGTCATAGACTTTTCCACAGTTCTGTCTGGGTCATCACCCTAAGCAGGGCGAGGGATGCCCCTGAGAGCTAGTGATTGTCCTCTATGTGTCCTATGAACGACCTCGGGATGGCAGTCTAACCTTCAAAATTGACCGCATGAGAGTGATCCAGGACACATCAAGCCTTGGATGGTACACATCATCCGGCTTGATAGTACAAAGGGCGAGAAAGTGAATCTTCTTTCAATATGTGCATTGTCTGTAAATGGAATAAAGGTTTCTTTGGTAATCAACCTGTAAACAGCCTTGCATATACAAGGCTGCATTTTGTCTGTTAAAGGATTTAAAAAAATCTATCTTATCTACTATGATTTTATTTTCGTATACAGCGAAAAGTAAAATAAAAGAATTTTGTTCTGAGGTGAATTTTTTTTTTAAATTCAAGAATTATAGAAAAAAAATAGACGAAATTTTTAATAAAAGGAATTTTAGAGTTAATAAATAACAAACAAATTTCAATAAAAAATATCAGAGGGTTTAAGAATTAATAAAAAAAAAACCCAGAGGGAGTTATTTTCCGCTTAAATTATTTAATTTCGCTTTCAAATCAAATTTCAAAATCAGTTTAATTCTGAAAATGCAAAACCACAAAAACATCATTTCGTCTCCTGTAATATGATTTCATGATGCGTTAAAAATTTAAAATAAAAAATCCTCTCGGCAAGCTAGAAAGCGAAGATAGTTCCTTTGCATCTAAGTTAATATCTGGCAACATAAATTGTTGATGTTAGAAACAGTCAACATTAGGACGTGAAAATCATTTTTCAGTCCCTAACTTCTTAGATACTGCAATTATCGAAAAACTTAAAATACAAAAGTTGTTCGCCTTAATAAGGGGTTAATTTTGCTAATTTGATTTATTTTTTTTAATCTTCAATAATAAAAAAGTCATAGCGAAATGAAAATTTCAATTTCCCATACACCATTTCCACCCCCCTTGAACAAGATGTGCCTTTTACGAACTCAGAGATTTTTACATTTCTAACAACTAGCCAGTTAAAATCCAAACAAATTGACTCTAGTTATCCTGTTCAAAAGATTGCATGAGCACAACGTTATAAGCGCGCACGTGTGTGTGTAAACTTTTGAACGAAGGGTTGGTTTGGGGCTCTAGGGACAAAGTCGGTGAAGAACTGAAAAAAGTCTTCTCATGAGAACCATTGCAATAAGTAGTTTTCCTACAAGAATCAATCTAAAACAACAAGAAAGAGACAGAGAGAAGCGCCTTGGTTTTTATAATTGAATTATAAGGATTCAGAGTGGATACGACCTGCATCGATTCCGGCATTATGGTGTCGAATATATCATGAACGTTGTTTTTTTTTTTTTTATAACAGTGATATCTCTAAGAGGCGGGCGTCCAGGGTTCGAATCCTGGTTCGGACATGGTTGTTCATCTGTGTTCTATCTGTGAGGTGTGTGAATGCGCCCCCCCCCCTTGTAAAATGGGTTGTGCAAGCGAATGTGTGAGTTTCATCTTCATATGAGCTAGAAGTCAGACTTCTGCCCTCGGGTGCTCAGGGATCTTTACCCTCAGAAGCTATTGCACCACCTTTCCGTGGTAACACGGACACGACATCATCAAGAGTGGGTACAGCCCTTATAGTCAGCAATTGCAGAAGCCCGATTCACTTAAACTTTAAACTGTCTTGGTTTTTACAATTAAATTTTGTGGATTTTTACCTTTTTTTATAATTCAATGATTATTCCAAATTTTTTAAATTAGCAAATTAGGGATGATTAATCCCAAGATTATTATTATCGTAAGTTTAATCGTTTATAATACTTTTAACTATTATGAAATGACAGGCAAGCGCCTATAATACATTTATGGATTAGAAGAAAAAAAATGCATTTTTTTGAGTTAGTAAAGTAAAACGTTGGACGGTAACGTAACCGGATTTTGTCATGCATTGCGGAGCGAGTTCGATTGTAGAAAATAGAGGACATTCCACTGGGGTAAAATCTTTCGCTTTTTCACCTGAATCGGGATGCGATGTGGGGCAAATGCACACAAAGAGGGGACCGCAGCCACCCGAGTGCGCGCAATCAGGTCATTTAAGTTCAAAACATGCTTTATCTAGGTTTTGAATACGAATTTCTGAGGTCGGGACAAGCAATGTCATAACTATTGCATCGCTTTTCGATTTCATATAAAAAAAATCAAATTCTGAACAAATGAGTAGATAACCAGGAAACAATGAACCTACGATTGCAGCAGGAGAATTGAAATTAGGCAATAAAAAAAAGATATTAGAAAATAGATAAAAGAAATTAGATAATAGAGACTCATATGTATTAAAAATATTTATTAAAATATTTCGCTAATTATCCGAAAAAAATTATTTAAAAACAGAAAGATCTTTTTTAATTCACTTTTACAATTATTGTTTAAATATAGCTAACAAAAATTTCAGCTCCTATCAACTCGAAACATTTTCTTTTTCCAGAAAAAATGTGCGTTTGCAGTTACAGTAATATAATGAGATTTCACTTACGTTAAAATATATCATTTAGCAGTGCTTTTAACACACATGTAATTGACAGGCTTAATGGCAAGAATATTTAATTAATTGGAATTGAAAAAGTCCACTGCATTCAACTGACGACTCTTTCAACGAGTTCTTAATAGAAATGAATGTGTTATTAGAGAACATTAAAAATACAAATAATAAAAATATCAGTTATTAATTAATTCTCAATACAAATCTTATCACTTTCTAAGAAAATCAATGAAACAAAATGTTTTAAAAGAACGCAAATACCGCCAACGGCGCGATAGTATATAACACAAATAAAGCACCGTATAATAAATATATATTTTAAAAACGCACTGTAGTTGCACCTTAAAACGGTTTTATATCCAATTGTGGAATTAAGAAATTAAATCTCAATCGGTCGATAAGTAACTTATATTTTACACAAAATTAGAAAAAGCATCCAAAGTGAAAATTTCATAAATGTCCAAAGAGATACAAATATTTTCCGAAAATGCATATTTTTAATGAGAAAGTAGTTTCAGGTTGCATTAAGGCAAGAAACAATTCGAAGATATTAACGAAATTGCCCTATCAATAGAAGAATCCACAGTAATAAAGTCTGAAATAATAATAATAAAAAGAAACCTTTCAACAACATATAATACTAGTGCTTTCTAAAAGAAAGCATAGTAGACAGATCTGTGATATTATTAAACTAGGTAGGCATCATTTCAAACTTACTCTTTAAAACAAAACAAAAATTGAATTATGACATTGTTAAAGCAATGCAATGTACCTTTAAGGAATTTTAATTCGAAATTTGTTAACACTTTTACATTTTTAACGTCTTTTGATTATTAAATTATGATTGGAATTCCATTAATAAATGAGAACATTTGTTTCTTATTACTTTGTATCAATTAAATACATGAAATAATTACTGAAAAGATTAGATGAAGGCATGAGACCAATTTTGAATATTTTCTTAAAGCACTGTAAATTTCTAAGAATAAAATAAAATGCCAGAAAAAAAATTACATAAAAAAGAATCCTTATGAAAAGTTTTCATAACACACGTTATAATGTTATATTTTCATATTGTATTTGAGCACAAAAGCAAAAAAGAGAGAGAGAGAGATTTATGAAATTGAAGGTGTGATACGATCTAACATAATTGTACTTTTTATTATACTTACATAACAATTACTCCTCAGTTTTTCATTGTCATTGCACAACACTTATTAATGTCTAAAAAGAAATATTTAAAAAAATACCCTTTTTTTGTATAAGTGAACATTACATTCTGATTTGATTTTAATGTATAGTTTACGGAGAAAAATAAACATTTTTCTAATTCGGATATAATGAAAATATCATTTCTCGTGTAAGCAGATTTTAAAAAATAACTCAGGAGCCAATTAAATAATACGTTAGTACAAAATAAAATTCCTTCCAAAGTTATTTTAATATTTCTCTCTATGCCGAAATGGATGAAATTTTGCCAATCAATCAGATACAGAACTGAAGATGGGAATGGACATATACACGTATCTAAGAATTTGAAAATGAAATATGTTGTTGGACATCTTTCATTAAAGAGTACTGTAGTGAGTCTGAAACCCTTCTCTGGACAAGAAAGTGAACCAGATTTCAAGAGAAAGCGTGGGCAGTTATTGGAGTCAGGGTGTCAAGACATACGGAAGGTAACATCACATGCAGACCTTTAAGGGGCATAACAGGGTCATGACAGTTCACCAACAGTGAATTTAGGCTTCGATATCAGTATACGGGGCAGGGTTCCCCAAGAAATGGGCCATTCCTTTGCAATAACAAAAAGGAGGTCTCCTTTGTCCTGTAATATGTTTTTTTTTTTCTCCTGATGTCCTCACGACCTGACAGCAAAATCCAACGGAGCGGAGAAAGTCTGACCGCACGCATTAAATGGACTGATCCCAATTTTACTTTCGTGACAAAAACCTCATTGGGAGTAAAAATCTTTTTAGTTTATGGATTTCACTCGTTTCCAGATTTAAGACTAACCTGGTTCTAAAATGGAGGGAAAACGGTCGATGATCCACATAGAAAATCAAGTTAAAGCGGAAGAAAATTGTGAAAAGGAAATACCAGTAGGATGAAATTATTATTTTAATGAGTATCCATACTAAACGTGGTCGAGTAACTAATTTATAAAACATAAAAGATAGTCGTAAACTTCAAATTGAAAAAAAAAATGCTGTAAATGACTTAAATTATTATACTACATATCGTTCGTGTTAATAAATGGATTGTTGAAAACATTGCGGAGCCAAAATGCTTAAATGATTCATCAGTCTAAGAGGCCATATTTAGAAATATATTCATAATACAACATTAAAAAAGAAGTTCAACTTTTCTTCGACTAAAGCGGAATGGATTATTAAGTTTCAAATTTTAGAATTTAAACCGATCAACAACCTCCTCCAGGATGCATTATAAGTTGATTGACAGTTCTCCGAAATAGGTGTTGAAAAAGTCTAAAACAGCAATATTAAAAACTTTATTACTCGATGCTAATGTGTCAAGAGTAATTGACAAAATTTTTGGAAGTTACAAATCTTTTATTGTTTCATTGCTTTATGCATGAAACTTGTTTAAACTTTATGCTAAATGTGTGTTCATAATAGCAATTACAGAAGAGGAATCTGAAACAACTTCACCAATTTCTTTATTCGATGTGTAAGAAAAAGTTTTTATTTTCAATAATATGGTGAAAGATACTGCAATTATTGCAGAAAGACATCAGAATTTCATTCCACATGAAATATTTTTACATTTCTAAATTTGTAACGATCTTTAAAATAAACTTAAATTTCAAATAATCTCATCTATTTAATATGAGAAAGAAAAATACAGAAAGAGAGATTAAAATGTGTTTAATTCCACATATCAACAGATTTGTGGAATGATACGAATTTATTATATGTTAATATTTTAAATTCACTGAAGCCATTCTAAATATTTTCCAATAAAGCGTTCAAAAGTTTTGATATGAAATGCAACCATTAAGCATAAGTTTTTTTTTTTTGTTTTTTTTCCGAACACATTTTATCAAAAAGTAAAAGGTGCGGAAAAAGAGAAAGCATAATTAGTTTTAACAATTTGAAGATCCTCCCCAACTCCCTCACGTGATCTATTTTATCTGGATGTTAACTCAGAGCCTTTCCTTCGACCTCCTAACCTTGACACAATGACGCTCGGGTGAACGAGCGATCATGAACGCGTTTGTCCTTACACAATACCCTACAATAATTCGGCATTTTGTGGAGTACCCGGTCACCACAGCCTTAAATCTAGAACTCTCAGGGCAAATGAGATCGTTCGAGGCCCCCTTTTGTCCGTGAGAATGCCTTTCTAGGGCAACAGAGGTGCTAGGAAGGACAGAAATGAGTAAACGCTGCATAGAGATTGCTTTGTCCTAAATAAATAAGATAAGGGAAAAAAGGGTGCAAGAATTTAACATCTTTTTATATCAAATTGAACCTAGAAATTATTAATTGAATAAGACTTTCATTATTATAGTGTTAATATTATTTATGTTTATTTACTAGAATAATAACATAAATCACAAAAATAAAGTACGTTAAAAAAAGTTTTTCAAATGAATACCTTTTTCCTCAATAAACTAAGCTTATTAAACTTTTAATAAGCTATAAATCTATAATTTATTACACTTATTAAAAAATATATTACGATATTCTTATTTCCTTGTTAATTGGTTGATTTAGAATTATTATTATTATTATTTTGCACAAACCCTTAACTTTTGAGGCTGAAACCTGTATCAGTTGGCTTTCAATTCAGTACTTTTTCAGCAAGCTTACTACGTTCTTTACTAAGCTGAGCTTCTCAGAACCCATATTCTTTATAAGAATCTAAAACTAAAGTAAAAATCTCATTTCAAGTCAGAAACAGGATTAGTAAAACAGAAGCAAAGAACAGCATACGACTTATTGGCAACTATTTACTGTTTTTCCTCAAATGATTTTCAGTTTTTCAAAAATTTCTACTGTAATAAAAATTGAAGAATTTTTTTTTCATTCTATTTATGTTTTTTCAATGGTTGCTTTAACTACAATAAACATATATAATTCTTATACAATTTTTCTTGTTCGATACATACAAATCTTATTCGACAAGTAGAAATTTTTTTTTTTACTGAAATCTAATATTCCAGAAAAAATGTTCAATATATAAAGATTTTCAATAAATTGAAGTTCAATATACGGATGTTTTAGATTTTGTGTAATGAATTAGTGATGATAAATTGTGGACCCGAGTAAATGTACATAATTCTGTTACTTCTCTCTAGACGAGGAGAACGAAATAATTCAATATGTTCTTAGAAAGGAAAAAAGTCACGATAATGATGAAGAGAAGGATGGAGATGAAAACCATATTCACATCAAGAAAATTACATGGAAGAAATTATATAAAGACTTGCAGACTTTCATAAAATTCGTCGATGAATGCACGTATATGATGTTATGAAGTTTTAATGCATAAATAGTAAATTTTCAAAAAATCTGGCAATAACCTTGTAGGTACGTAAATATTTAAAATTATATCCCCTTATACTAAAAGAATGAGTAACGTTCTTGTAATGATATACAAAGTAATTTTTAAAGTCTTTTACTTGTTAAGAGTATTTAAAATAAATTTAAAAATTTATTTTTTCTGAAATATAAAATTATGTATAGGTGTATTAGTTTTACATAATCAATATGATTTATTGTATTAGATAGATTCCTATAGGAAGGCTACCTATTGTAATGTTTCTCTTGGCAAGACTTCAGGGAAATTTCTGCAGTTCTTCACCGATCATGTTCCCTAGAGGGACCATACATTAATCTTGTAAACAGGATAACTAGAGTCATTTTATTTGGATTTTAACTAGCTTGGAATATGTTGTTAGAAATGTAAAAATCCCGCACGAGTTCGTAAATGATTCATCCAGATCAAAGGGGGTAGAAATGGTGACAGGTTAAAATTTTCAATTCGCTAAAACTTTCTTAATATTCAAGAGAGAAAAATAAATGCCATTAGCCAAATTAGTGCCTCGTTAACTCAAACAACTTTTGTATTTAAAGTTTTTTGATAACCGCAATATCTTAGAAATTAGAGGCTGAAAAATGATTTTGAAGTCCTAATATTGACAGTTTCTAACATCAACAATTTATGCAGTCAGATAGTAATTTAGATATCAAGAAATCTACCTTTGCCTTCCCGCTTACCGAGAGGAACTTTTTAAAATTTTATTGCAATCGTTGTGAAAAATACGATAAGCGAATTTCGCACACAGCGATTCCTGCAGATGATATCATAAAACATGAAAAGGTAAATTCTAGAAACATATATTCAATTATGTGACATCTGCGAAGCCCCACTGTTAAGAAATTCTACTGTAAAATGAAACACTTAGTTCATTAAAATATATGTGCTAATAGGTCACGAAACGACAAGTGAAAGTTCGTAATCCAAAAGAGCAGAGAAGCATTCACTTTCTCCATCGACTCTCTACATAGGTCAACAGCACGTGACCTAATCAAACCATAGTTGTTGCTTAAGAAAAGTTGATTTCAGTATTGTCTTTACACGACAGAAATTCCTTCTTACAGTTTACAAAACTGGAACACTTGGGTCAAATATTCTCATAATATCATGATAACACAATAATGATGATTTCGTGCTTTTTTCTGAATACAGTATTTTCTGAAGTATCATGAGAAATTTCAACACTCTGATATACATTTGAAATCATTAACATCAGTTCGGGAAAAAATGAGCAAATAATTCAGGAATTATTAAAACAAACACCTCAATGACCTATATGCCTATATTTTTATTTCAACAAGCATATTAAACAAAGCCTTTTTGCCAAGGGATCTGATTCAGTTCTCTCTCTTAAATAACATTACTCTCTGAAGGATGTAAATTCAAAAAGATACCGACAGAAATTTTCAATGATACTAGTGGAAGACAAATGGTCACAACTAGTCGGTGGTTGATAAATAAAATAAAACAAATGCTAATAGAATAGATTTGAACCCCCACCATCCGACTACTAAGCATAGGCCCAGCAATCCTTATACTGAAGGAAAAAAGTGAACAAATAAAGCTCTTTTCAATTTCTCATTGGTCTTGGACATACTTTATGTTCACCAAAACCATTATCATTTTAAATTAAACCTTTCACAATTAGCCGGCCCAATTCGGCCATAAAAGCTAAGTTTTGACTACATTTAGAAGTCAAAGGACTAAAGTATTATGAGATTCATACAAATATTAAAAGAATATACGGTAAGATACAGTTCATGGATGGTGATACAGTAATATACAATTCACATAAATGAATTTACTCCGTCTAAAGGACATACGTAAGGAGTAAGAAGAGGGCCTTTCCGCAGTTATTAGTTAAACGCAATTTCTTTATAGTTATTCTTTTCCGATGCTGATACTCTTCATCTTCTTTTCCAGTAGTAAAATCTGTTTTAATTTAAAAACTTACGCAAAATTCTTATGTATTGATTAGTAAAAAAAATATACATCTTCTTTACCATGTTTCATTTCAACCTATTTTGGAAAAACTAAACCCAACTAAAGCATACGTAAGAGGGTTTCCGCATCAGGAAATAGTTTTTTTTTCGCATTTTCGATCTTTTAACTAAAATATAAACAAAAATAAACTGAATCGCGCCAAATGATCCACTCCTCCAACAACCTCCTAACCTTGACACAATCATGCCGGGTGAACGCGCGGTCATGAACAATTTTGTCCTCACCAGTCGCTGTGCGCCGAGTCGGTTCTTAGTAGAATACACGGTCACCAGAGCTTTGAATCTAGAGCTTTTGGGAACAAACGGATTCATTCCAGGCCCCTTTTGACCGCGAGATTGCTTTTCTGGGTCAAATGTGAGCCAAGAGGACACAGATTCGACCACTAAAGTAACACAGAGGTCGATTTATGTCAAAAAATGCGATCAAAAGTAAACGGATTTCACTTTCTTTGCGAGTACAAATAAATGTTTCCACACAGAAAGAAACTGAAGTCATCTTGAACTTTTATTTGTTGGTTTAAATGGTAATTAGATTTTTAAATCAGAAATCAGCAAAGTATCAGATTTAAGGCTATCAGGTAGGGGCAAGTAGAAAACAATGAACGCGCTTTCTAAAAATGAAGCACGTATCCTAAACTATTTAAGATATGTGATTACGTTAGAGGAAGTATTTTTTTTTTGTTGTTGTTGAAAAATACTCTATAATAATTATATTTTTGAATTTTTGCATAAAATATATATAAAAAAATTTATGAAATCAAAAATAACAGATACACGGCAAAGGATATTTTTAATTGTAAAAAAAGGGCATTTTCTTTTTTTAATTTGGCTAAAAAGAGATATAAAGCAAAAATCTTTTAGTTCATATTTCATGATATAAATTTAGTTCATCACATGATTTACTTAAAATTTTGCAGATAGCTTAAGAAATATATTACCTAGTGCCTGAACTAAAAAATAAGTCATACTTATGCGCAGTAGATATTTGTGAAGTTTGTCGCAAGAAAATTCTGCCAAAGATTAGAATTTGAGAAAAGAGCATTCAAAGATATAAAATAACATTTAAATATGTATAAATGCAAATATAAAAATCAGTGAAACTTTTAAAAAGAAATGGACTTATATAAAACAATTTATTGTCACAAATAAACAACATTAAATTAAAACCATTCATACGTAAGCAAAAAAAAAAAAAAAAAAAAAAAAAGAAGACTTTTTAAATTTTGTCTATTTTAACTGATTAATCTCAACCTCAACATATTAATTACAACCTCTGCATTACATGCACGACTCAGAGAAAAATAAATTACCAAGGCATTTGCTATTTATTAAATGACAATTACCAAAACTCGTATAAATAAATGTACATAAAAACAATCGTATAAATATATTGAAAGTCTTTAAGGCATTTTATGAATTTAGAAGCTTAACGAAAATAATTGTTATTTATTAAAATTATAAATTTGTATGAATTTATTTTTGAAAGGAGCTTATAAATAGACTATCATTTGAAAGTTGCAGCATAAGAAAACGTTCGATAAAAAACTGCAATCGTCACATTCCTGTGTGAGTCCTTTATAATGTCAACCCATTAGTTAAAACAATGCAGATGGATCATGTGTTCACATAGGAAAAATAACACACACAGACACTTGAATCATTTGTAAAAGATGGTAGGTACGTAGAATACCAGTAAACTCGTGATCTACTAGCAATGTTTCACGTATTCAGATTGTTTCATATGTTCTTTTGCATCAAAGACAAAAATACACTTGACTTTTTTTTTGTGTGTGTTTTTTATTCCGCATATTATTCACACGTTGTCTCAATCTAGTTTAGTTATTGACGTCCTGTTTTGAAGCAACACTTAGAATATTTAGGGACGAATCTCGTAATTTTGAACAGTGATGGCCAAATAATGAGGACAACATCGGAACCGGCACTTTCTTTTCCAGCTTCCACATCTCAGTAGTGGGAGGATATTTAACCGCGACAAATTTAACGGACACTAAGTTTATTTAAATGGGCCGGGTTCGAGCTATACCAACCTGGCTCCAAAGCTGAGAGACTATTTTATCATTAGGCCACTGCTACCGTCATAAATGCAGTCACATAGTCATATTCAATAATAGAAAATGAAATGTTACTAGATGAATTAGAGACGGCAGATCCAATATGGATTTCATACAAGTCATCAATCCATTGAAAAAAGCTTCCATGTCGAAGGAATTGTCTAAATGAAGCCATCATGACTCCGTGTTTCTATTCCGAAATTATTGTATATTATTGAAATAGAGCGATACAAGAACATAACGAAAACAAATACTATATATCGATTCCGGAATGACACAATTTTTCAAAAATTTGGGGGGGAAAGGGAATCAGGTGCATTTTAATAATAATAATGTGTGTATGTGTATTTCTATCTTTATAATGAATTAAACATTTATAGAAATGGAACTTCGTGCATACAACAAAGTACATGAGGGGAAAAAATATAAATTTATTCATTTCACTTTAAGTTTATACATCATCACTATACATTCATATCAAGAGTTCAAAGAGCGTCAAATAAATAATCATATAACTTATTAATGTTACAGATAAATAGATGCGAAACTAAAAAGATAAATTCTTTTTTGTTTCAAATTTAAACGTGTCTAATTGTCATTTATAAACGCACAACTCTTTAAATTGCAAGTTTGATAAATTCATGTTTATTTTAGCAAAATTTCATACATACATTTAATTAAATAAAAAAACCCTAGAAAACCTTTTTACAAACAATTTTAAGATAAATAAGAAAGAACAAATGGGAAATTCGTAATACCTTCCCTTCCCTTCCCTTTGCCAGTAAAATCAACTCGACCCACAACGAAAGTGAAAGTCATAGGAGAAATAGCACAGGATGAACTGAAAGAGGGTTAACGACCATTCGCGGAAAGTCAAGGTTAGAAAGTGAGAGTTGCGTACAAGGAAAACCGTAGGCGGTGAAAGGGAATCTGAAGATTATAAGACAGGTTGTCAACTCAAATAAAAAAAAAAGGAAAGAAAAATTATACTTCGAAAAACTTTAAGAGAGGCATAGAGATAGAGAAAGAAATATTTTTAAATGGTGTTAATAAACCAAATTGTTAGCCTGAAGACGGTAATTTGTAAAAAGGGGGGGGGATGCAATAGGTAGTTTTCCGATAAGGAATTTACACCTAAAAGAATCAATCACTTTATCAACTTTTTTTAAAATTTATTTTTATTGCTATTTTATGTAGGTCTAATCATTTTCCTATATGATGCTAAATGTACAATAATGGCCAAAATTATGGATATTTTTTGGAAAAAGTGTCATGAGGTTTGATTGCTTGTAAAAGCAACGGATTTTACAGTAATATAAAACTATATATCATTTAACCAAACATGTAAAGGATTGAATTATTTTCAATTATCTTGGTTTTTTTTAAATTATAGCTATATAACCAGAATAAAGAAATACCCCTTGATTAAATAGATAAGACATAGTTTTTCTTCTTTGAATGTAGCCTATGAGCATAAGTTTTTAAGAAGACAATGAAGTAGTGACATCTTGCTATCAATGTAATTATACAATAGATATCATGGTTTGGAATTGAAATTGGTGTTTTTCAGTGCTTTTTGTAAAGCCTCTAAATTTTCATCACTTTTTTTTTGTATTATTCCATTGTGTGAGTTGTCAAAATGTAAAAACAAGAAATTCCACAAAGAATTGGTTGGGCACCCAAATAAATGGTGCAAAAATTTACTATGGCATAAACAAAGATTTAGTTATAATGAAATTAGGCAAATTGGTGGAAATCTAAGTAAAAACATCGCTTCTAAAGTTTAGAAGGAGTATTAAGAAACAGTTAATAGTAAAGTAGTAAAGCCAAGAAAAGTTTCATAACACCAAATGATAACAGAATAATCGAAAGACTGTGTCTACGTGATAGATGAAGATTGTATGACTTTTCCGTACCAAAATTAAGGAAGAGATAATATTTATAACTTAATTATATTAAATTAGAAAAGAAAAGAATTATTTATGGAAGAGATCATATTTTCAACGTTATTTACAAGAGTGAGATTTGGTGAAATTTGGCCCGACTTTATTTTTTTTTCAATACAATCCGAATAATTTCTACATAGTGCTTTATGAGAGATGAATTGTTTTTCAATAAATTTAAACAAGAATTCATAATGCGTATAAGAGAGAAGTGATGATAAAACGTCTGTTTACATCGCGATACATAAGCAAAATGATCGAAATTTTTCCTTTCAGAGATTTTACTATGAGATTCCGATAACGATTGCCTTGAAACGTGTCGATTTAAGCAAAAAAATCTGAAATATCTTTAAAAAAAATGTGCAGGTGTTAAGAATAATTAAATAAAAAATATGAATTGGAACAGGAAATAAAATGGATCTAAATTAAGAGAAATTAGTGCATATTATATATATATATATATATATAATTTAAAATATCTTAGCGAGATCAATATTTTCCAACAGAACTGAAAATGATTTTCTTCAAGATTGTAACATTTTGCTTTTAAAACCTCAAATGATCTATGTTATAAAGTTCTATCAATTTATAATATACATTTTTGGGAAATCTAGAAATGATTTTGGCTTTTCTTAACAATAAAAAACTCAAGATTTTACATTAGAAATTTATTGTGCTGCATTATTTAGAATTTTTCAGATAGACTTTAAATATCATAAAAAATGATTTTTCGTTAAAATTCTTTAAAAAGCATCTCCTGATTTGAAATTATTTCCTTTGTCATAGCAGATTATTCAAAATTTTTAAAAATATATGTTAAAATAAGTGCATTTAAAATTCATTAATATTTTTACCTATCAGAAAAGCGAATTTAAGCCATCTCAATATTTTCATTTAAACATAAGATCAGTAATTAAGAATTCATTTTTGAATGATAACAAACATTAAAAATCACTTTATTCAACAAAATCTAATGAATATTAATTAATATCCAATCTTTATAGACCATAATCTTATCTTAACAAGATGGAAATTGAAATCTTCTTCCAAAGTAAAAGTTAGATTTTTAAAAAACGCAAAAATTTTAATTATAATACATCTATAACATGTTAATTATTGTATAAATTTCTATCATCAAAATATTATTAATATTTTCGATATTACTTAAAATATATGATAATTATGAAAATCGTAATTCCAACAAAAAGTAAAGTTAATGTTTTAATTAATATTTGGAAATTTCGAAATGATAAAAGAGAATATAGAAAACATGATTATATTATTTTCCAAGATTTGCGTTACAATTCTTGACGCAAGGTGGAACCACTTGATTGGTTTAAACGCAAGATCGAAATTCAAACGCAAGATCTTTCGATTTAAAACATATATACTTGGAAGATTAAATAAAATAAAATAAATAAATTGTTCCTTCATTTTGAAATAATATTTTATCACAAGTATATTAAAAAATTCTTATTTCTTTAAATGAGGTAAATTTACAATGATATCCTCACAGTACATGGTCAGTCTTAAATCATAATTGCCGGAATTAAAAATATTTAAGTGATAAATAAGAATTCATTATATAGTTCCCTCCTCTTTTTTCGTTTAATTTTCAAGATAGACAATTTTCTGTGCATATCAAAATATCAATACAAATTTATATTATTACAAGTTTATAACTTCGAATTTATAAATCTTAAATATTTAACAAATAATATAAATTTTAACTTTATTTTAATAAACAATATATTTGCATATTTAAACCCAAAAGGCATTTCTTTGCAGTATATATCTGCTTCTCTGCCACAAGAATGACTACCGCATGGAAAGTGGACATACAACCGCTAAAAGCGTCTTTACCTTCGGAACTATAACTTAGCAGGGAAACAAATTTGAAGTTTCATACGGATACAATGAAAAGGGAAATTCGAAAGAGATGTTATATTTTGTATAGTGTTAGAGTATTAATCAAAATTCCAATTTAGATATTGGAGGAGCATAATTACAAATACACAGCCAGAAAAGAAAAAAAAAAAAAAAAAGGTTCGAGAAGCAGATTAAAGAAACAGCCAAATTCAGCAATTATTTTAATTACAATAAAGTCATTTTTCAGGCGATGTTTTGAATTAAACGAAATTTTCTTCAGATTTTGACAGAGAAAGACATTTACTTTTCACTTTAAGAAAGGTAATTTTTATATAACGAAGTGTTTTCATCCCCCCCCCCTCTAACGTTTCATGACTTATTTGTCGAAGTTTCAACAAATCAGCTTTGAAAAAGGCAGCATCTGGAAAACAGGGGAGATGTTGAGGAAGGTAAGATTTATCAAATTGTCAATATGTTGGCGAAGAAATCGCGACTGGTGCATTTTTTATGAAATAAAATGCATTGCAAAGTGTTTTGAAATGTATTAAAATCAGGTTGTGTACAAAGAAAATAATGGAAGGATTATTAAAAATCAATATAAAAGGAAATGTTAATAGCATTTGAAACAATATCAGGATTAGCATAAATAGAAAATGCTACATATAACGCTTTTTAATTTTTTAATGAATAAGGTATTTTTTTTACAAAAAAAAAGGTTCCTTTAATAAAAAGTTATTATTATTATTATTATTATTATTATTTTACAGTTTCGAATATGTGTTTAACTGTAAAAAGGCAGACTTATTAACCCATCAAGTTAATAAGTTAAGTTTCAATCGTTCTTCCCCTCGTTTTACATTTATTTTTAATTACTTTCTTTAGATAATTAAAGCTCTCCAATGCAGCATTGAAACTTCGTAAGAAGAAATGCTAATAACATTTGATATAATACGAGGAGTAGAGTTAACAAGAAATATTACAGATAAAATGTTTTAACCGTTACAAAAGTGAGTGTTTTTAAATCAATAACGCGGGTCGGTAAGTTTCAGTCTTTTTTTCTTCAGTCAATAAAATTTATAATTTTAATTTATGGCACTTTTACCTGATTTTCTATTAGAAACTAAAGAAGCAATAATATTCGTATTGATTCCATTTACTGATAAATTGCCATATCAACTAACCATACAAAACAGAAAGAAAAAAAAATGTCTCGTCTAACACTGTAGGAGGAAATAATAATAATAATAATAATTAAACCACACTTTCTACTCGAATGTTAATGCGTCTCGTACTCAGGGCGAAGTACGTGCATGTAGGGCATATGCTTTGATCCAAGGGCCTTTGGAGCCCAGAAATGGATCCGTCCTCCAATTGGGTCGTCGATGAAGGTCTGAAGGTCAGCTCGGGGCCGATTTCCAAGGTGAAGGCCACGAAGATGCGACCTGAAAGCTCACGCAGCTCCCATCCAAGGCCAGCAGATGAGTCAATTTTTAAGATGTAGGAGAGAGAAAGTTTCACGGCCGAAGGTTTTTTGGAAAGGGTTCGGCCTCGTTTGCGGTGAGATAGGATTGTTAACCATGAAATTGGGAGCAGCCTTGAAAAGGGGTTTGGAATGTGGAGCATCCTTCAGTCTCATCCTTGAAGGGTGGTACTAAAGAAAGGTCGATTCCCTTATTAAACTGATTATTATGGGATGAGCTCCGCCTCTTTAGAAGTAGTAGAAAATTACATGATCGATCCTTAATCTCAATAGGCATGATTATAATAATTTATGCCGCAATTTTCGTCAATCAGCAAAAATACTCGAAATATTCTCAGAATAAATTAGCTATTTAGTACAGAGGGCTGTTCAGGGAAAAAGTTTACGTATCAGAGAAGATGTACGAGTTTTCAAAGCTTAATAATCGCGATAGTATTATGAAATTATTAAATTAAGTGTATAATTCGTACATTTTACAATTTAATAAATATTTTATTTTTAAAAATTCTATATAACTTCGTAGTCAAATATTCTATCTTTTTTTTTACAAAAAGAATCCTTTTTATTTATCCTGCTTCTTTAATTTTACTCTCAACGAAAAATTAAAAACTGAAAAATACCCCGTCTGCACACGCAAGGGATTTCTTTTGTTCAGGAATTTATAAAACTTTATAATTTTACATTTTATGCCTTCATCGGGAACGAAGAAAAAGAAGTTTAGAACAATAGAAATCAGTGGAATATATTTCATTTTTTACCGGAGTGTTGACTCCTGCGTGTGCTAGCATTTCAGATTCATTTAACACTATGGCTATGACAGAACACGAATGCGAACAGCAGATATTTAGAGACCTTCTCACATGTCTTCTTACTGATAGCGAAATTGTTGATTGCTCAGATTCGTCAGATACTGATGAAAATTTGGAAAGTGATTATGGCCCAGAATCGGAATAAAAAGCAGATTTTTGAATACTCTAGAAAATCTGATCAAAAAGCTTTTCCTGCAGGCAAAAAAAGTAATAAATCCTTATACAAAGTGTTTTTCTTATAATATGACTAAACTGACTCGAAATTAATGTTAAAAATAATTAATTTTATTCCAAATAAGGAATAATGAAAGTTTTGGTTTTTTTTTTTTTTTTAGTACGAGAAATGAAATAAAAGACAAAAATTATAAGTTTTCAATTATTATGTTTAATTTTCTTTTTCCAAAAAATTCAAACAATGAATTTAAAAAATCTTATTTTGTCTGTATTTTTAAGTAGAAAAAGACTATTTACTTTCGAAACAAAAAGTTTTATATAAATGGAACGGGGACAGGGAGGAAATAAATACAGAAAAGGTACAGAAAAAAAAAAAGCTAAGTTCAACTTTTTAAAAATTTTATTAAAAATTGAATTTCTACTTTAAATAAAGCATATCTACATAAAAAAAATATTCATATACTTTGACCATAATATTTTTTTGTTTTACAAATAGCTAATAAAGATAAGGAGTAAACATGACCGACAATTTCGGATCAAAACGCTTTTGTGTTAATTTACAAAAAGCTCCTGTGCTGAAGGATCAAAAGAGGTTTAATTAAAAAATGGTGCAATTATAAGGACAATATATGTATTATGCTTATAATCGTATCATAAATCAAATTATTCAAGAATTTTAACAATGAAAGTACTTAATGATGTTACAAAAAATATTATATATTTCGACAAAAATCGGTAAAAAATCAATAGAAAATGAAATGATAATAACCTTTTTTTAAAAAAGCCACAAAAAGGCAAGTGAATATCAAAAATAGATTTGTTTGAACAGGATACAAACTCCCGTATTATAATGACGAATCAACAAAAGATGCGTTGTAATGAAGACAAATAGTAATTATTCAAGAAGTGGAAAACAAAGCAATGTTATAGAGAAATGAATTTTTCCGTTAATGCCATTCGTTCATTTTTATTATTTCTAATCTTTCCTCACCACTTTTTGTATTATATTTTTTATATTCGATCCATCGCATCCTAATCACTGGAAAGCATCTTACATGGTACTTCGCAATTTTATCTTGAATGAGAAACACAAAATGATACAAAAGTATATAAAATTAAACCCAAAAAATATTATCAAAACAGATCGATATTACTTTTTAATAAAACATTTTTATAAATGAAATTCGAATAAATTTATATAAACAGTATATATGATACGGTTAACGTGTTTAATCCGGTAAAATTAATAATATGACGAATCGATTTATGGTCACATTGATCACAATATATACGCAATATTTTCAATCAGTTACAAACAATTTTCTTTAAAAAAATTTAGCATTCCTCCCTTTACAAAATTTTAGAATAATCTCTCATACAAATATCAGAAAAATGTATAATATGTTCGGCTTTACTGTAAACTTATCTATATAAGCCTTTAAAAATTTTCACAAATTAAGTATACTATTAGATATTGTTACACTGAAGAACTTAGACAAACAAATGAAAAGGACCAGAAAGAATACACATAATTGAAAAGCTTTTTTTAAATTAGAAATTAAACCAAATTAATAGAAACAGTGAACTAATTTCATCCTTGAATCAAAAATCATTCGTGACATTTTCAAGCAAAAAATAGTAATTTCCTTCACAAAATTTTTAATTTTTAGATTTCTTTGGGAATTCGGTAAGGTAGGATATAACAAAGTAACCGCGAGCTGTTGATTCAGATAATTAGAGTTGAAATCTGATTGGTATAGGAATTCATGAAATAATGATTGGCTATTTCGAATTATTTTATTATATAATTAGCGTTTCTTTGGAAGCAAGCACATTTAAAATTTAGTCACTTAAATTGGAGTTGTGCAAATTCCAAATTTAAATTCTACGACAATTTTCAATCTCACAACATTGTTAATAAAAAAAATCGTAATATGCATAAAATGAAATCAAACATCATTGTTTTTAATAATAAATAAAAATATCTACATAGTAATTTTTCCAAAACAGAAGTTTAATTAAATAATTTTCAGTAATATAAAATGGTGATGAACTTGGGTTGAAAATGCGCAGACTCGATAGTAAAAGCAAATTACCCATTTAACATAACTTGAATGTTATCAGATATACGATAGAGTATTAAAAAAAAGAGTAAAACAAAATTTGAGCGCACGAGTGAAAGGAAATGTATAAGGCAAAGTGGAAATAAAAAAACGATTTGAATTCTCGTTAACAGATATAATTAGTATTAACTGAGCTGAAAATATTCAGTTCTTTAAAACTGTAAATAATCTCTTCATCTCCGGAAAAACGAAACCAAGGTCAACTGACTCGAAAAAAGAACACGAAACAAAAGACATTCAACCGTCATGAAACAAAAGAGTCGCTGCTTCCGCACGCGAGTGAGGGCAATCAATACTTAACCTTGGGTCGACGAAGCGAGGTGTGTCCTCGAGTAGTTTGTGTCATTGGGTCGGGTGGGAGCGAATGTAGGTCAATGGCTGAAAGGATTGATGGACCAAATAGAACAGAGGCGATAGTCAAGGGCAACATCAGCGCGGTCAAGGCCAGAGCAGCACTGCTCGCTTGTTGGATGGAATCTTCCATTCCGCCATCGTACCGGATGACTTTACTTGTTGCTCCGCGGTATCCTTTTCTCTGCCTCCACCTCTTTTCGGAATGGATCGATCCGATTCTTTACACATGTAGGAAGTGAAAGAAAAATAATTCGACAGCAAAAAAAGCAGATACAGAAAATCTGGGTTTCGGAGGTGATTAAAAACAATTTACTCGGGTAGAAGAATTAAGGTATCAAAACAATTACATTTTTAATAGCATGCAGGTGAATTTTAAACAATATTATAAATTCGCATGTACAATCAGAATTGCTGCAATTAAAAATTAAATAAAAATTACCAGAATGAATCGATATGAACGCCATGTTTATTCAAATTTGAGAATTGTTTTGAACACACTTTCTTTTATGTAAATATTATTTGATAAAACTCAAACCTAGACAAAATATTAAATATGATCCCATAATTTTGGGATCATATTTAATATTTTATATTTGTTTAAAAGACAAGAACGACTTAAAATACCAATATACGCCATGGATCTAATAACAAATTAGAATTGTTTGTGTAGTAATGTATAATATCCCATACATATTACGTTTTACAATTAGAATGACGACCGAACATGCAAGCTAGAACGACAATTATTTGTTATATTTAGATGTATCAGAATTAGATATATCAGTTTCGAGTACATACTAAAATAATTTCAGAATATTTTTATCAATAATAAGGAGATACACGGCGCTATCACGATATAATTTGTGAGTTTAGTAGTAAATACGACTTCAACGAAATTGCATTAATTAGGAAGATAAAGAAGTGATCACACATCATCCATGTCATGTTCAAAATAACGAGATATATCTCTAATAATATATGGATAGTTTTAAAGCAAACGATAAATTAAGCACACGATTCTACAAGTGCAAAAGTTTTTCAACCATTAGCTGTGAAGTAAATATAAAATAATAAATATATAAATTCTGTCAAATAATAAAGCTGCCTTTGGCGACCAGAATATTTTTAGTATACCGCTCGCTACAATTTTCAATTAAATATTTTAAGTAACTGGTCTCTTAAAGGATTCTCAAACAAAACATTTTTAATCTTCAAATTTTGATAGCCATACCAAACTTATACTGTTTAGATCGTTTCGTTCAATTTACTATATATATTTTGCTAATTTGTTGTCATTTCCGGCAAAACTTTAACCTTAATTTAAAATGCAAATGATGAAATAGCAATTAATATAAAAATATTTTTTAATAAAACCAAGCGTTTTATTTTATTTATCATCTTTATTGTTATTTATTAATTATTATTATTATTGAATGTGAGTATTGCAAACAGAATCGCTCGGTATTTAAGTCTTATGTTAACTACAAAATATTTTTCATCATTTATGTAATATCTCAAACAATAATTCAACAAAAATTTCTGAGATTCAGTATAAAATTCAGTTTTTAGTTTTGCTTTCAAAAGGATTGAAATGAAATCAATAATAATATTTTGTTCCGGCCTATAAATATATTTCAAAAATTATGAAGCCTAAATTTAATGCAGTAAGTTATCATATTCTGAGAAATATTCTGAACACACAAAATTTTAAATAAATGAATGAATGTTTCTATTTTCCACGATCAACTAAGACTTATTTATGAAGTTTTAAATGTTAAAAATTTAGAAAAACTCAACCTTTTCATAATCTTAGGCCAATTAATCTTGAGAAACCTGCGCGCTGATTGGCGTATTTTCTTTGAAACGATCGATGGAAAATCTAAAATTATAATTTTTTTATTGAATAGTGATATTCAAATTTTCATAAATCAGTCAGTTTAAGTGATTGGAAATTAACTCTTAAAAGTCAGTGATTTAGTTGATTGGAAATTAACTCTATGGCCACCATAAAATCTGTGCTTTCTCTTGTGGTGTATGCATTCTTCTTAATATCCGCTCGAATAAAACATCACATACAAAAGTACTACATAGAACAAACACATCAAAAGTAAACATAACATTTCAATAGTTGCCAAAAAGAAAAGAGAGAAAAATGCAATTAATAAGCAGAGGATAGTTAGAAAAGTACAGTTTAGGTTTAGCTTAGTTATATTAACGTCCAGTTTGAAGCAACACTTGCGCTATTTCGGGACGGACGTCGTAATTTTGAACCGCGGTCAGATGACGAGGGCGACACCTGAGCTGGCACCCCCCTCTCCACACCACACCAGCGGGACGACGTTTGGTCAGGACGGATTTAACGTGCAACAGACCCCCTTACACGACGGTTCTTCGGTGGAATCGGAACTCGAACCTGAAACCCTCCGGTTCCGAAGCCGAGACCTTACCACCAGGCTACCGCGGTCGGAGAAAAGTACAGATATTTAGACTGGAAAATGAAATTATCTGAAATTAAAAACACGCGCAGACGATATTTACAAAAGTAAAAATATTCAAACCTGAAAAGGAAAATATATGAGTTATTCCATCAATAAATGTCATAAGTTTGTTTACATCTTCATTATTTTATGAGTCATTAAATATCAAAATGGATCCGGGACTGAATAAACACCCTGTATAGAGAGTGTAAAAGATCATAAAATAATTTTTCTTGAATTTATTTTTTAGAAAAAATAATATTTCATATTTGTTTCATTTCCTACAGACACGTGCCGAAAATTATTTTTTTGCAGATTTCATTTCCAAAAAAATTTAATTTATTTTCAATTGCGGCTTTAATCAATGTGATGGTAAAACTTTGAAAAAAGCAAATTTTTTCCCATGAATGCGAAACGTGCTTAATCTTAATTTTTATTTTTTACGAAAAAAATTATTGAAAAACATAGTTAAAATATTTATTTAAAAATTCATTAAAAATAGAAATTTAATTTTAAGATTAAAACATTAGTATCATTTAAAAGATAAATTTTTGATCTTTAACCTCATGTAAAAATATTTTTTGTGCGGTAATATTTTCGGAAGTTATAGCAGAAACACGTCAAAATTTCGCTTAATTTTTAAATAAATAAAATTCTAGTTAAAAATTCGAAAAAGTAACCCCCAGGTGCACATTCCCGGCCTCCAAGGTATACACGTGCCAAATTTGGTAGCTGTAGGTTGAATGCTCTGGCCTGTAGAGCGCCAACACACACACACAAACACACTGAGCTTTATTATAAGTACTAGCCGCCTTTGGCGACCAGCCGGTTCGCCAGTATTACCGCTCGCTACAATTTTCAATTAAATATTTTAAGTAACAATTAAATATTTTAAGTAAAATATTTTAAGTAATATATTTAGTAAAGTATTTTAAGTATCTTAAAGGATTCTCAAACAAAACATTTTTAATCTTCAAATTTTGATAGTCATACCAAACTTATATTGTTTAGATCGTTTCGTTCAATTTACTACATATATTTTGCTAATTTGTTGCCATTTCCGGTAAAACTTCAACTTTAATTAAAAATGTAAATGACGAAATTGCAATTAATATTAAGATATTTTTTAATAAAACCAAGCGTTTTATTTTATTAATCATCTTTATTGTTATTTATTAATTATTATTATTATTGAATATGAGTATTGCAAACAGAATCGCTCGGTATTTAAGTCTTATGTTAACTACAAAATATTTTTCATAGTTTATGTAATATCTCAAACAATAATTCAACAAAAATTTCTGAGATTCAGTATAAAATTCAGTTTTTAGTTTTGCTTTCAAAAGGATTGAAATGAAATCAATAATAATATTTTGTTCCTGCTTATAAATATATTTCAAAAATTATGAAGTCTAAATTTAATGCAGTAAGGTATCATATTCTGATAAATATTCTGGACACACCAAATTTTAAATAAATGAATGAATGTTTCTATTTTCCACGATCAACTAAGACTTATTTATGAAGTTTTAAATGTTAAAAATTTAGAAAAACTCACCATTTTCATAATCTTAGGCCAATTAATCTTGAGAAACCTGCGCGCTTATTGGCGTATTTTCTTTGAAACGATCGATGAAAAATCTAAAATTATCCTTTTTTTATTGAATAGTGATATTCAAATCTTCATAAATCAGTCAGTTTAAGTGATTTGAAATTAACTCTTAAAAGTCAGTGATTTAGTTGATTGGAAATTAACTCTATGACCACCATAAAATCTGTGCTTTCTCTTGTGGTGTATAGAACAAACACATCAAAAGTAAACATAGTTGCCAAAAGCAAAAGAGAGAAAAATGCAATTAATAAGCAGACGATATTTAGAAAAGTACAGATATTTAGACTGGAAAATGAAATTATCTGAAATTAAAAACACGCGCAGACGATATTTACAAAAGTAAAAATATTCAAACCTGAAAAGGAAAATATATGAGTTATTCCATCAATAAATGCCATAAGTTTGTTTACATCTTCATTATTTTATGAGTCATTAAATATCAAAATGGATCCGGGACTGAATAAACACCCTGTGTAGAGAGTGTAAAAGATCATAAAATAATTTTTCTTGAATTTATTTTTTAGAAAAAATAATATTTCATATTTGTTTCATTTCTTACAGACACTTGCCGAAAATTATAATTTTGCAGATTTCATTTCCAAAAAGATTTAATTTATTTTCAGTTAGAGCTTTAATCAATGTGATGGCAACACTTTGAAAAAAGCTATTTTTTTCTCATGAATGCGAAACGTGCTTAATCCTCATTTTTATTTTTGACGAAAAAAATTATTGAAAAACATAGTTAAAATATTTATTTAAAAATTCATTAAAAATAGAAATTTAATTTTAAGATTAAAACAGTAGTATCATTTAAAAGATAAATTTTTTATCTTTAACTTCATGTAAAAATCTTTTTTGTGCGGTAATATTTTCGGCAGTTATAGCAGAAACACGTCAAAATTTCGCTTAATTTTTAAATAAATAAAATTCTAGTTAAAAATTCGAAAAAATAACCCCCAGTTGCACATTCCCGGCCTCCAAGGTATACACGTGCCAAATTTGGTAGCTGTAGGTTGAATGGTCTGGTCTGTAGAGCGCCAACACACACACACACACACACACACACACACACACACACACACACACACACACATTGAGCTTTATTATAAGTATAGATATAGATATAGATAACACCTCGTTTTGAAGTGACGAGATACATTGTGATTCTTATTTATGCGCACATCAGTAAGTAGACATTTGATCCGTACCAGGTACATTTGTGTAGTTTTTTGATGAAACATATTTCGAGGTTTTATATTTATCAGGTTTTATATTTATTCTGATTGATTTTTAATTTCAAATAACAATTCTTTGATTTATTTTTGCTCATTGTGTTATAAGTGAATCGAACTATCGTTACTAATTAATGCTATACGATAATTATAATAATAATAGAATGATAATTGCGCAGAATCCAATTGCAATTAGGAGTGCTCGTAATTAGGAGTTGAAACAATAAAAATAGATAATAGGTTAACAATTGGCATTTTAAATCAATATTCAGAACATTTTTAACAAGATGAAAGAACAGTTTGATATTATGAAAGATTATTCGTTAATTTTATATTTGTTATTAAAGTTTTTATAAATGCTAAATAGCAAGGAATTTAAAGAAAACAATGCAATAAACTTTCTATATTTGCACCGAAAAGATGATTATAAAGAACTTCTTTAAAAAAATAATTAATCTGATTTACAAAAAATGAAAGAAAAAGTGAATAAAAATAAGAAAGCCATCATTACTTTGAAGTTTAGTAATGGTATCAAGTTGAATAATAATAATATAAAAAAACAGAGTAATAATTTATTATGAACTAGCCGCCTTTGGCGACCAACCGGTTCGCCAGTATTACCGTTCGCTACAATTTTCTATTAAATATTTTAAGTAACTGGTCTCTTAATAGATTCTCAAACAAAACATTTTTAATCTTCAAATTTTGATAGTCATGTCAAACTACTACTGTTGTTTAGATCGTTTCGTTCAATTTACTCTATATATTTTGCTAATTTATTGTCATTTCCGGTAAAACTTCAACTTTAATTTAAAGTGGAAATGATGAAATTGCAATTAATATAAAGATACTTTTTTAATAAAACCAAACGTTTTATTTTATTTGTCATCTTTATTGTTATTTATTGATTATTATTATTATTATTATTGAATATGAGTATTGCAAACAGAAACGCTCGGTATTTAAGTCTTATGTGAAATACAAATTATTTTTCATCATTTATGTAATATCTCAAAGAATAATTCAACAAAAATTTCACAGATTCAGCATAAAATTCAGTTTTTAGCTTTGCTTTCAAGAGGATTGAAATGAAATCAATAATAATATTTTGTTCCGGTCTATAAATATATTTCAAAAATTATGAAATCTACAGTGTCTCACAAAAGTGATGGGACACTTGTGCTTTACAAAAGGAAACTGTAATAAAATAAATTAAAAAAATATGTACACATTTTTTGTGGGTGTGTTTCATACTTAAATTTAATAACAATTATTACATAACATACATTTTGTCAAAATATTAAAATATTAATTTAATAAAAATACAATTGTTTAGAACGGAGCAAAAAATGGCTCACATAAGTGATGGGACACCATTAGATATGCAACAAAAATCGCCTGAAATAAGCAATGAAAATATTTTTTGTGGTTTTATTTTTACTCAAAAGCAATTGGCAATAATTTATAAAATCGTCTGCAGTATTTCTCTTCAGTTTGTTTTAGAATTTTTGTGTATTTTAGCTCTGTGCAGCCATGAGTGCTGAACGAAAAGAAACTTCACCTGAAATTCGAAAATCAGTTATTAATTTGCATATTGAACGTGGAAATTCTATTAGAAAAACTGCTGAATCAGTTAACTTGAGTCATTCAACAGTTTTCAATATCATTAAACGATATAAAAAGAATCATATTATTCAGGATAAAAGAAGACCATGTCGACCATCAAAGCTATCCAATGGAATAAAGCGAATTAACGTTCGAAATATTAAAAAAAATCCAAGAAAGAGTGCTCCTAAAGTTGCTGCTGATTTACAAGCATTATATGGAATAATTGTTAATCCTGAGACTATTTGAAGGGTAATTCGATCTGCTGGATATCATTGTAGAGAAGCCTGGAAAAATTCTTCATAAGTGAAAAGAATAGAAAACTCAGACTAGCTTTCGCAAAATCCAACATAAATAAGAATTCTGATTACTGGAATAAAGTTATATTTGCTGATGAGAGTAAATTTAATATATTAGGTTCTGACTGTAGAATCTTGGTTTGGAGAAAACCCAGAAAAAAATTTCGCAAATAGAACTTGGGGTCAACAGTAAAACATGGTGGAGGAGGAGTTATGGTATGAGGGTGTAAGTCGTCCGTTGGAGTTGGTAATCTTGTTTTTATTGACAGTATAATGGATCATTACAAGTATATTGACATTTTAAAGCAAAATTTGAAATCTTCAGCAGGAAAATTGAATCTTCATAACGATTTTAAATTCTACCAGGACAATGACCCCAAGCACACTGCTTTGAACGTTAGACTCTGGCTGCCGTCCTGAAATAATAAAAACACCACCACAATCTCCAGACTTAAATCCCATAGAGAATATTTGGCAAGAACTGGAATCAAGAATTCGCAAACACACCATTTCTTCAAAACAACAATTAAAATCGGTGCTTCAAGAAGAATGGGGTAAAATCACTCCAAAAATCACAAAAAAATTAGTCGAATCCATCCCAATCCCATTAAATCATGTTTTAAAAGTAAAAGCAAACCCAACAAAATATTAAAACCTTTTAAAAAGTAAAATTTTTGGATAAATATTTGATGGAAAAGTAAGTGTCCCATCACTTATGTGAGCCATTTTTTGCTCCGTTCTAAACAATTGTATTTTTATTAAATTAATATTTTAATATTTTGACAAAATGTATGTTATGTAATAATTGTTACTAACTTGAAATATGAAACACACCCACAAAAAATGTGTACATGTTTTTTTAATTTATTTTATTACAGTTTCCTTTTGTAAAGCACAAGTGTCCCATCACTTTTGTGAGACACTGTATATTTAATGCAGTAAGGTATCATATTCTGTGAAATATTCTGGACACACCAAATTTTAAATAAATGAATGGCTGTTTCTATTTTCTACGATCAACTAAGACTTATTTATGAAGTTTTGAATGTTAAAAATTTAGAAAAACTCAACATTTTCATAATTTTAGGCTAATTAATCTTGAGAAACCTGCGCGCTGATTGGCGTATTTTCTTTGAAACGATCGATGGAAAATCTAAAATTATCCTTTTTTTTATTGAATAGTGATATTCAAATTTTCATAAATCAGTCAGTTTAAGTGATTGATTTAGTTTATTGGAAATTAACTCTTTTTATTTAAAATATTAGTGTTTCAAGAACATTTTGTTATTCGTGATTTCCACAGCAGAAGCTTTATGTAGAATCAAAAATTCGTCATTTATTAGAGCATTTATCGAATCAAGTTACATAAAATATAATCATTTTCTATTTAGACCATTTTAGCCGATCTGTTGTTTTCGTGCGTCAACAAAAATAAAATGCAGACAAACATTATGAAACAATCTTATTACATTATAGATAATATTATCAAATTTCCATAAACTTATTTTCATTCAAAATTCTAGCATCGATTTTAAATAACAAATTAAAAGTTCCAAAAATATCACTGTTGCCAATCTGAATTTCACAACTATTTACAAAATAAAATTTATAATTATTAAAATAATCGTTAGCTACTTTTAAATAAAATATTTACGATTTATGTCGCAACAGATCTGTGTCTTACTAAAGGTTTACAAATTAGCTGTGTGGCCCTGATTTGAATGGATATCCTGTTCATATTAAACATAACTTACCTTAAAATAAAACTTATTTATTGGATTAATAATATAGAGAGTGTAAAAGATCATAAAATAATTTTTCTTGAATTTATTTTTTATAAAAAATAATATTTCATATTTGTTTCATTTCCTACAGACACGTGCCGAAAATTATATTTTTGCAGATTTCATTTCCAAAAAGATTTAATTTATTTTTAATTGGAGCTTTAATCAACGTGATGGCAACACCTTGAAAAGAGCTATTTTTTTCCCATGAATGCAAAACGTGCTCGTGCAACTTAAATTTTATTTTTATTTTATACGAAAAAAATTGTGGAAAAATATAGTTAAAATATTTATTTAAAAATTCATTAAAAATAGAAATTTAATTTTAAAGTTAAAACGTTGGTATCATTTAAAAGAAAAATTTTTGATCTTTAACTTGATGTAAAAATCTTTTTTGTGCGGTAATATTTTCGGAAGTTATAGCAGCAACACGCCAAAATTTCGCTTAATTTTTAAATAAATAAAATTATAATTAAAAATTTGAAAAAATAACCCCCAGGTGCACACTCCCGGCCTCCAAGGTATACACGTGCCAAATTTGGTAGCTGTAGGTTGAACGGTCTGGCCTGTAGAACGCCAACATACACATACACACACACATACACACACACACACACACACACATACACACACACACATTGTGCTTTATTATAAGTATAGATATAGATATAGATTACCTGTAATACGCAACGTTGTTCACGATATAATTTTCATCTTTTTTTACTATAAACAATTTACGATTAAATTAACTGCTACAAAAACATCATTAAAATCTTATGTCAATATTTGTGAGTAAAAATTTTATTATGTGTCTTGTGTGAAGGAATAAGAATCTATTTAATAACAGCATTCGACAAAATCCCAGCATATTCTTGAATAACTTTTAATGCAAAAATTTATTTTACATAACATATTATAACATACAAAATCTCTCTATAGTCTGCAATTAATTAGATTCAGATAACTAGAGTTAAAATCTGATTGGTATAGGAATTCATGAAATAATGATTGGTTATTTCGAATTATTTTATTATATAATTAGCGTAACAATAACATTAGAATTTTTTTAAACCAACAAAAAACGTTGCCAAAATATATTTTTAAAAAATCTCAAAAATAAATGCACTGTAGTTTAAAGTTTTACTGCTGCCTAGCAACGGAGTTTCTATAAATAAGCTACATAATAGCTCTAAGCTTAGCAACAGAAGATCTATAAATTTTTTTATATCTCAAAATCGTCTGCATCTATTCAATTATTTATCATATTTTTAAAAATTAATGAAAATTGCATGGGCATGAAATTGGTATAGTTGAAACGGTGAATTTTTGAATTTTAAAATAGTATAAAAATATCTTTTGTGAGATTTTTTTTGCTTCGATATTACTGCAGAAAAATAGTAGAATTTTGTTTAATTTCTAATTAATTGAATATTATTTAGCTTTTGCACTCTGAAAAATTTACAGTATTTCTTTTGTCATTTCTGTCTTAAATAACGAGCACGCTAAATTAGATTAAATTAACTCAGTTGTTTGAAGATGTATAGTCACAATAACTTTTAAAAAAGCATATTTAATTTAATTATGCGTAAATTAAATATGCTTTGTGAAGGAATAAGAATTTATTTAATAACAGCATTCGACAGAATCCCAGCATATTCTTGAATAACTTTTAATGCAAAAATTTATTTTACATAAAATATTATAACATATAAAATGCGAATTAAAAATTACAAGCATTATAGAACTGCATATTTCAAGTTATTAAACCTTATAATATTGGAAGTCATTCACAAACAGTAACAGAGTTAGAACAGCAAAAATAAACTCCAGTTTGCCAGGAAGGTTTATAAAAAAGCCTTATATAAATCTGTCAATCCAAAACCTCATTCAGGCCAAGGCAAAGTAAGGGTAAAAAATAGTGCAATGTAAACTTCTTCCGAGTTACTTCCTTTTCCTTGACCCACTCAAAAGCAAGGTTTGCTTTTATAAGCAGGTATCACCCAACGTCCCTCAATATATAAGGTAAGCCAGAGCGAATTATAATTAAAAGATAAGGATGTTTTCTGTTTCATAAATAAAGTTGCGATAGGAAAAAAATAAGTAAAATGTGAAGAGAAGCTCCAGGAATTTAAACAGAATTATATATAAAGGTAATAATTATTTTTAAAAAATGCAGAAAAAAATAACGTAGCATTGATTCTGGGTCATCACAATGTAACTTCTGGATCATACACAAATCTGCTATATATTCTATAAGCAGAATACAATACTCACAATTCATCAAACATTATCAACTAAAGTCCCATTTTCCTATATAAAAGCAAATTTGGATTTATGGAACTTTAACTTTACAATGAAGCTAATAATTTGGTTTTTGTCTTGCTTAAAATTTTATATTCGTTTCTTAAAAATATTTAGATTTTTCATTTAATCCAAATGTATACAATTTGTTACTACTTGAAAAATGTAAATATCTGAAAGGTGCAGCCAGATTTAGAAATAAATACATATCAATTTATTCTCCTAAAATTGAAGAGTTCTATAATTGAACTATTTTGCAGTTCATATTCCAAACAAATAACAGCACAAATACATTTCGGAAAACATATTTTGTTTAATTTGTCTTATTCAATATGTCTGGCTTCTTATCATATTAGGGCCAGATGATGTCTTTACTATATTGAAATTTACTAGTCAACTAAAAAAAATGCATGTTTACCTTTCACATTAAACTTAGTTTCATACATTCATTTTTGTGAGCATCATTAACTAAATGTTTAGAGAGCATTCGAATAAAAGGAGAATATTTTACAAACGCTCACTTAGTACTCCACGTGAGTGATATTCATAAGACTATATTTTATACTGTCCTTAATTTACGAATGATTTTTAGTAATCAGCATTCTACACAATAAGTTGATAATAAATTTAAACAATCTCAATAAGTCTTATCTATCTTTTTTTTATGGGTAGATATCTGAATGTTCTGGATTTAACAGTATAAATTAAGGTTCAATTTCCTTTTAATGTTTTGTATGTGGAAATGAATTGAAGGCAAGATATACTAAGCTTCAGCGGGGATATGACAAAAAGCAAGAGGCTCAATTACTTTTGCAAATTCCCCAAATTCAACTGATTACGCTTAAAAGTTAGATTTAAATAAATATATGTTTAACTGCAAGTTACTAAATATTTCCTAGATTTGATCGCCATAAGGGAAGCATGCTCTTACGAAGACATGAGAAAATTTCGTCTTCTTTGATTATCGGATATTTCAGAAATTATTGGTAACAAAAAATCTGACTAATATATTTCCAGGTAGTGATTTGCATTCAGTTAACTATTTCAGGCAATTTCCTTTACGCGTACTGCAAAGCAATCACAAATGATTTTACACTATTTCAAAATGCTTAAGCGATATTATACTATTTTGAGACACTATGATTGATGAATCAAAATTAACTCTTAGAATAATCGGTAAGAATTTCAGTACTAGAGCTTCAAGCAAACTTAATCCTCTCTTTATGATGTATAAAATATAACAATAGCTTTTCAAAAAAATATTTCTAACACAAACTTTTTCAATTTAAAATTTCCTTTGAATGAAATTTCTTCCACTGATTTTATTCCATTTTCTTTCTTTTTAATACCAATGTTTTGTTACAAACTACTATCTGATAGTCAAATGAAAGAATTGAAAATAAAGGATACAATTCAATTTAATATTTTGATATCAAAACGTTTATTATGATCACTTCTGCTGTTCAATAATATTGATTTCATAAAAAAATACATTAAGTAATGAAAGCAATGGCTTTATATGAAATTAATATAACTTTTTTTTCCAAAATTCTTTTGGTCGTTATTATAATAAAAGAATCTCAAATATGGTGCGAGAAATTTATGGATATTGTTATTATAAATGTATAATAACATTTGAAGAAATTGAAAATTTTTTTTTTAATTAATAGCAGTTTGATATCCTTGCGAGCCGAGGTTATCTTTAAATAAAAAAAAATCATTAAGTAGATCACAAAACATAAAGAAGGAAATTTTTGAACGATACAAAACCATTGTTCCTAGTTGTTTTTTTTTTTTCTTTTTCGCTTCATTTATTTGCAAGGACACTTATGCAAACACCATTTTTACAGAAAAGAGGTTTCGACCTCGAAACTGTAAATTTCCATCGATTTCCGAAACTTTGTTCCAGAGGGACCCATTTCTGTGCTCCCTGGCCCACTTAGAGCAGCAAAAGACCTCCAAGCATAGATATGCGACCGGCAAACATCCTTAACAAACGAACCAAAGTGACCGTGTTGTCCCGAAATGATCCATTTGCAAGAAGCCTAGATAATTGAGTAGCTTCAATAACCTCGAAATGCTCTGTTTACAGATTGTTGGTGAAATCGAGCAGACCTCCTTGTGACTCGAACATACCATTCCAGATATAGCTGAACACAAGGTCAACCAATGCGGAAGTGTTCTGCTTAGATTTTAATAAATTATCCAATATGTTTTGTCTAGATTTTAAAACATAAAATTAAACAATTTAAGAACTAAGCAAATCAATCACATTGATTAAAATCATATTTCATATTCTATATTCTGGCCACCATATCTTCCAATTTTCGTTATTTAGGAAAATATATCCCTTCTTTGCATGCCTTTTTTTTTATTTGTGAATTAAATCAGGATAACATAATTCACACTCTAGATTAAAGAAAAAATGTTTAAAAAAATCCTACTATAAATATTTAAAAACAGTATGATGGAAATATCCATCATCTGTAAATTTACATGTTAAGCTCAGTACTCAGTGTCACTCTCTTCTAAATTTCTCCACTCATTATCGCTTTTATTAACAAAAAAAAAAAAAAAAAATCTCAGATTAGTTATAAAGAATATTTAAGAAATCGCACGTTTCTTCCACCCACAGCAAACAGCGGAATGACAAGTTCAGACAGGATATAACGACTGTAACATTTGATTTTTTTTTTTTTTTTTGACAGCCACGTTCCTTATTATGCAATAGTCGTGAAAAAAGTTGCTAGCAACAACCAATTTACAGTACACCTGTTTTGAGCACAATGTTTTGTTCACAAAATGTTATGATGAAAATTACCATTATCATGCAAAAAAAGGGTTAAAAGTTAAAAAATAATCAGACACATGCTCATAAAAAAATACAGATTTTTTTTTCTATTTCTTTTTAGCTCAAGCAATAATAATCAATTAAAGTTTCAGAAAAACGCCAAGTTCAACGTTATAATGATACGAGACAATATTTACTGAACTCAGCACAAATTACACGAAATTCAATCATGAAATAGAAGCAATTCATACAAAAACATTAACTATATACATATCATTATTTGTTATTCCAAATATCTGGAAAGTTATACTTTTCTAGACAAGGAAATAAGCAACCAAGAAAATACATTTAATGGATTTCACACTGATTTAAAAATAAATAACCTTTTTTATCGAGTTATTTTCTGGCGTGTGTATATACATCGACACCCTTATCAGTGGCGGTACAACTCTGTATAGACGGTATATAACATCATTTCCAGGTGATCTTGTTTACGTTGCCAAAGACGAAATTGCTCATTCCTTGGCAAGCCCATTTTAATGCATATAAACAATCCTCAAGTGCCCCATATTAAAGTTAGATTGTCTTAGTACCTTTGTGTGTGGTAAGAACTCTAGTCAATTCAATAATTGCGATTTTCTCATTTAACATGGTGCATTATCCCAAAATTCAGAAATGACATCATTTGAAAGTAATCATTTCCCTTTCTTTTTAATATTTTTTTTATTTCTCAAACGCTAAGCGAAAAAGTATTTTTTATACATCGTTTTGTTTAGAACATAAATAATGTCACTCCATTGACGACTGAAATAAATAAACACACTCCATTACTGACGTCAACAGCTGTTCAAAGCCAATAAGCTCGGCAAAATAAACACTCCATTCAAAAGATAAAGAGGAGCATACAACAACAACAACAAAAGGCGATAAACGGTGACAGTGATAAACAGACTTACTCCAAAAAATAAATAAATAGAACAAACGCAAGCGTCTCCAAGCCGCGGTATAATTGTCTCACCCTTTCACTGGAGCTTTCGAAAGCGAAAGGAACCGGTTTTGTCTGAAAGATTCCAAATATTTACGTTTCACTAATGCTTGGGGCAAAAATAAGCTCGGCAGTAAGAACAGGACGCTCACCTGCCCGGCGGCTTGTAAATTGCAATATAGTCTCGTGCGGTCAAGGGTATTACAAAACAAATAGTTTTTGACGGTCAAAGTCCGAGCGCTTGGCTTGCTCGCTTTGACCACGGGTTACGAAATGAATGAAAGACAGGTGAAATTAATAAATAACAAACAACGCATTTGTTTTCGTCTGCTATTTCGAGTAATGTTATTTTATGTCGTTACTCGAAAATTTTTTCAACGTACCGTATAAATAATATATATTATATGTATGTATGTATGTATATAGAGACATATTAACTCTGGCTCGAAAAACAGGCCTCTACTAACCGGATTATATATCAAATCAAATATCTCACACGGGCCCTAGGGGAAAGCCCGTTGGAGATTAATGCTTAGAGATGGCTCATATTACAAGAATCACACACTAATTTAACATAAACGAATTTAATGAACTGGACGAACGGCTGGGCCGTTTTACATCGATGAACGCTATTACATTACTGAATACAGTTTTAATAGTGGGAATCAAATAGCTTCTTATTGGCTGTTGAGTGATGATGCGAGCGCCGCCAGGATGACGCTCCGTACACCACATATCATATTAAATATATATATATATATATATAATATAATAATATAATTTATTCTTTCTTTACAGCAACAAATATTGATTAATTCAGGCATATACGTAGCACAGGATTTGAAAAAAAAATGAAAAAGAAAAAGGGGGGGGGAGGAAGAAGGAAAAAAAAACTCTTTAAAAGTAGGTAAATATGAACTTCCGGTTTTTAAACAAACAAAATAAATTATTCAATAAAAATTTTAATCTACGGTGACCTAGTTTTAAGGCCTCGGACTCCGGGCCGTAAGATCCCAGGTTCGAAACCCGATCGCACTAAAGATCCGACGTGTACGCAGGTCAGGTGCATGTAAAATCTGATGTGGTCCAAATGTCACCTTCAGCATTCGACCGGGTTCAAAATTAAGAAGTCCAAAATAACTCTGATGTTGCTTTCAAACCGGACCTAAACTCAATAAAACTTCTACATCCTTTATAGTAATATTTATGCAAATTAAAATTAGTTTTAAAAAATAACTTGCTTTTATTAGTGGACAAAACAGCAGAATTTCCTTTCTCAACCACTTTTTTTTTCTCTCTCTTCCGATATACTGTTTGTCAAACTCACTACCAGATGGAGCCGCTAACACGAAATTTAAATTTAATTCAATTAAAGACAGAGTGATAATTAAATTTCTCAAAATACTAAAATATTAAAAAAACACAACTTAAAAAATTTCCAAATTTCAACATAATAGGAAATAAATAAAAATCGATTACAAAATTTAATTTTCACAAACATACAAAAAGGTCTTAATAAAACTGTTTAAAATAAACAAAAGCGATAATTAATAATAATTAAACTAAGCCGCATACTTCAGAAATTTGTATTACGGATTTAATATTAAAATGTTTAATAATTGGTAGAGATAATATTCTATCGTGTCTCAAATGCATTTAAAATTAATATCTTCATCCAAAAATCAGAGTCAGCGGTTGTATATTTTGCTTTATTGTGATTTTTAATAATGATACCTGCAAAAGTAACTTATTCTGAAATATTGCGTTTTCATTTGATATTTTCTCTTCTCCTGTAGAAAAATCAATAAAACATTGACCAGAAAGCAGAATAAAAGCAGCTAATATGCTCTTAGTTTTGAGAAGGAAATAAACATGATTTCAAATACACCGGTTATAATATATAAAAAAGTGAAATTGAATCTGAATCGAAAAATTCTTATCTCAATGTTTTACAAAGATACTTTTATATTCTGTTTTTTGCAATATTTTATGAGTGAAGTATCCTTATAAAACTGAAATATGATAACAAAATATGCGTAATATATGATAACAATGATGGATCAAACCGCAGAAAATATCTTTTTAAAAGTTATTCCACGATCTCTTACTTCAGGAAGAATAAACGTTAAAGTTCTTTTTTTCTCCTTCGCATTTACTTAATCCTAAAATCTTGCAAAAATTGAATACAATGTGAAAATTAACTTCGAAGCGTAAAACTGAAAGAGAAAGACCTTCCATGACTTTTTTCTCCCATTAATAAAAAGTCATGGAAGCGTACGATGCCACGGACTACCTTGGCATCGATGCAGTCAGTGTCAGCGCGCGGGTTAAGAGACCTGGACGACCCCGTTTAGAACATTCAAACTTTCGGTTTCCTCGTCAATGCCCTAATGAGACATATTCTGAACGAAAGTGGCCCACATTTAAAATCAAGAGACCTCCAAATGACACAGAGGCCTAGAAATGCGCTCCATTGCCCTCATCTGACCCTCACAACTGAGCCAGTTCCATTGTTCACCACTTTTTAAGAAAATACGGAAACAATTGAAAAACATTTGTCCGATTACAATACACTCTTATGTACTAAATCGATTGCCAAAACGAACGGGAAGAAAAAACAGCAATGACAAATAAAAAAATTCATTTGTTTTTCAACATGTCTACTTCTTAACTCATTTCACTTTTCTTAATTTCCTTATTATTAGTGAAAGTTTTATTTAAAATATAGAAAATATCAAAAACGTTAGAAGCAAAAATATACAATTACTGAAATGAAAAGTCATAGGCAAGACCTTTATACATTTTTTAAAAGCATCTAATAAGATTGGAAAAGAAATTAAAAAAGAAAGAAACGCTAATCATTGCAATCAAAACGCAAATCAATGTAAGATGAGATTAATTTAAAGGTTAGTGGAGAAAAGTTAAAGTAATCATAAACAGGGGGAAAAAATTAAACTGAAAAAATCATATGATACTGCGCCACGAAAAGAATTTTAAAACAGTTCTAAATACAGAACAAATAATTGACACAATAAGTCAGTAGATATAGGGATGGAAAATAATACACTATAATAAACATAAATCCATTCTTTTCATTGTCATATTCTCCATTCTTATATCATGTATGAAGTATGTCTCTCCTAAACATACTTCACTATCAAAGGCAACAGAAATTATTAATCTTGTTTTCATTAAAAAAAACAGGATATATTTAATAAAAATAAGAAATTGAGAAATTCATCACACTCGATATATCAAATCTCATTTTTTTTTCAGTATTATCAGCATTATGTTATGATGTAGAAAATAGATCTATATTTCTTAACTATGCAATGCCATGCAATGCATTTGCGGCCTTACTCAAGGTTCACAGTTCTATACGGAATTAGATGGAATAAGACCATAACTGGGGAGTACATGAGAAACTTTGAGGAAGACCACTCCAAATTGAAATCTGATTTAAGAGCAAATATCTCTTAATTGTATGAATGATATCATTCGAGAGAGAATACAAAATTACCCTGAATATAAAATTACTGTTCATTTAAACGATGTGCACATTATAGAATAGTATTCATTCTCAATAAATTATAGTACATGTGAAGTTTTTGAGACAGCACATTCATCTCAAAACCATATTTATTTGTGATGGGGTATTTTATTTGTGATGTAAGTATTCTGTGATATTTATGAATTTTAGATATATATTGATCCCTTTATCTTCTTATTAACTGCCTATCTCTAACATTTGTAACAATGCATACTTAAGGGTGCCGTATACACGCCACCTACAATTTTCAAACGTAATGTTATCCTATGGAGAAATATTTTAAGTCTATTAAGTTTGCTATTGCGGTTTCTTTCTTACGAAGTCAACTGCAATCAGTAGAAGGAATAAAAACATAGGCTTCTGCCAAAGAAATTTTTTCTCGGACTTCTCAAAGTATTTTTAAATATTTATTAAAAGTCGCAAAACTTCAACTTCGCACATTTAAATAATTCTATAAAAAATTTCATCGTAAATAAAATAAAAATAGCAAAATAGCAGCATCAGTATTGGTATCTTCTTTCCGATGTATATTTTTTTTCTTAAATGTGTAAAAGCAGTATTTTAGTCCTAAAATTGGAAAAATAATTTGCACTCCCCTCCAATGCTCCTTTAACCCCTCCCATTCGCGGAGGAATACACTATAAACCCACCCTTTACAATCTGATTTATTATCTGGTCTTCACTAGGTCTTAAAATCTCCCCCTCGGCATTATCTTCTTTCCGCCTTTCTTTCTTTTTATTTTGTTTACCATCACAGTTGTGGTCTTCACAATCCATACTTGTTTCTGCGAATGCTATCGCATTCTTGGAAACAAATTTAGTAGACTAAGCATATGATTATATCTATCTGTAAATTTGCAAATCGTTTATTTTTCTTGCTCACATGTTTGACATATTGAGGGGAAATTAACGGAATATGGATTACCGAAGAAAAAAATAGCAATAAAAGCAAAAAAATTCCCATTCTGGAAATTAAACAAAGATGGAACAACAATTGTATAAACAATAAAAACCATAAGTATTATTTTCGGGAATAGAGCATTTGCGCTCCATAAATTATTCCCTACCCCTGTTGCATTGTAGGTTTACTGGGATTCGGACATTTGGCAAGAAAATTTGGCGCGCATCTACAGGGGTGACGTTTAGTTTTGAGGGTTTAGTTTTGCATAGCTGTATTTTCTGTCGGGCTAATTGGTGATAATGGAATAGCGATAATTTTTGTAAAAATTTTATTTGATCTTGAATTTATGAGATCTTGTACATACATTTATCTTATTCATATATCTTGCAATAAATGATAATTAATTCTATTATTAATAAAAAAAGTAAGACTGTTTTTATCAGAAAAATAAATAGCGGAATTAAATGCATTTAAAAAGAAGTAAGATATAAGAGAATTTAAGCTGTTTTATTTACTAATATTTAAACAATCTCATTTCTGAATGAATTTTCTTGAATTATCTATACTCGTAAAATGGAAAAAAATTTATGTGTATGTATACATATTACAATGGTTCACTTAGCAATATCTTTATTAAGAAACTAGCCGCCTTTGGTGACCAGCAGTTCGCCAGTATAAAAGATCTCTAAAATTTTCAATTATATATTTTATGTAACTTGATCTCTTAATGGCTTTTTCTGCAAAATATTTAGCTATCAAAGTTTCAGATTTTGATAGTTATATAATTCAGTCATACTATTATGTAGGAGTCAAACAGCTCTATTCATTGTATTACTTACTAATTTCTGTCAGAGCTCATAAAATTTGCACGTTAAATTAGAGTGGAAATGTTAAACTGCAATTAATATAAACACATTTTTTACTGAAACCAAGTACATCTTTTTTTCGAATATGAAAATTGAATGCTGAGTCACTCAGCATTGAAGTTGTATATGCAATGCAAAATAATTTTTGTAATTTATACAATATCTTAAAAAAGTAATAAACAAAAATTCCTCGAATTCATCGTAAAATTCAGTTTTTAGTTTTACTTTCAAAACATTTAAATGATGCAAATGAAAATATTTTATTTGAATTCAGTCAATAAATGTTCTTATGAAAAAATTATGAAGTTTAAATTTTACACAGTCCTTTTGTCCTAAGGAGTCATATTCCGAGAAATACTCTTGACACTTCAACTCTTAACTCAAGTTCAATAAATATATTTTTATCTTCTGCGATCAAATCTGTCAGTTTTTACATATCAATATTAGAGCAATCAATATTTTCATAATCATAAGCCAATTACTGTTGAGAAATCCTGGTAAAAGATTGGCGTATCTTCTTTGAAACGAACTATGAAATGTTCTAAAATCGCCAATTTTTATAGAAGAGTGATATTCAAATTTCATAAATTATTTAGTTTTAATGAATGATTTAGTTGATTGAAGTTCAAAGATTTTTTTATTTAACCCTTAGCGCTCCGAAAAGTAATTAGGTGCATAAATATTTGCCGAATAAGAGAGCTTGTTCATTGTTTCGAAAAATTAATATATATGAATTTTCCCAGAAAATTAATCTACATATTTTTACCACTCTTAAGTATTTTTACCAGTCAAAATTTCATAAAATAATTAAATAAAATGCCAAAATGATGCCCTGCCTTGAATGGTTCCTGAGAGGAGAGATCGAAGTACTAAGTGTTAAAATATTGATGTTTCAAAAAAATTTGTTAAAAAGATTCAAAAGTTAATGTAAAAGGGTAAACATGTAAAAGGATTACAAAGGGTAATGTAAAGAACCTATGTAAAAATTTAAAATTCTTAATTCATCGGAGCATTTATTGACTCAAGTAATATAAAATGCAATTGTTTAGTTCATTTAGACCATTTTGTTAGTAGATGCGTGCCCCTGATTAAAATTAACTGATGGGCGCTGATTACAGTGATTATCCAATAGATATATTAAACCGTGTTTGTCTTAAATTTAATTGTTTGATTTAATTAATAGTATAGATATTGTAAAAGGTCATTGAAATCTTTCCCTCCATTTACTTTTTAGAAAATATATTTCAAATGTTTTCGCTTCACACAGACACTTGCTGAAATTTACACTTTTATATATTTAATTTACAATAATAGTCGATTTTTTTTTAAAATTTGAACTTCTGTCAATGTGATGGAAACAGGTTGATAAAAGCTGATTTTTTTTCCCATTGGTGTGCTCTTGCAGATTAAATTTAATTTTTATTTTGTGCGAAATACATTGTTGAAAAATATAGTTAAAATATTTCTTTAAAAGCTTGTTAAACACCGGAACTTAATTTGTAGATTAAAGCATTGATATCATTAAAAAGAAATTTTTTTGAGTTTTATCTTAATGCAAAAATCAATTTTGTGTTGTAATTTTTCGGAAGTTATAGCGCTGTAATTTTTAGAAAGTGTACCCATTTTTAAATCCTGTTACTCCTTAATGGAATAAATTATTATATGTATAAGGATCAATGTTAGAGAAATTAATGAATATTAGATAAGAATGTTATCTGTAATGCGCATAAACAATGCTGAATGAGAAAGTTTTTGTATTAGGAAATTTAAACACTTTCGTTTTTCAAGTTCCCATTTTTGTTGAGATTACTACAAATTAAAAGAGATGCATTGCATAAAAAGCGGAATAGTATAAGGTTTTTAGAACAGTAGTAAATGTTACATGTCCAATAGAATTTGAAGTTACATATGCTCTTGGAACAAGCTAAGTAAATTTAGCAACCATAAATCTGAATTATAAAATTAAGTTGGTTACTACTTTCACAAAAACTTCTAAAAAATCTTTTTAATGTGTATTTGAATTTGTGAAACAATATATTTTACAACTATTTTTCTTTAATTCCTGGTTATATAGGAGTAATCATAATTTTTATTTTGGAAAAAGTAACTTTCCTACCAAGTTATTTAATCGAATCTCTCCAACTTTTTAAAAATTTTTAGTTACATACAAATGAACAAAGATTGCGGATAAGCTTTCAGAAATGCTGAATGTCAGACAGAAATTTTTGCAGTTAGTTTATTCTTTCTTTATTTATTTTTGTTAAATGTTAATGACCATATAATGCATATTGTGAAATATAAGCTAGAAAATGAAGTAATATATTTCAGATTTGAAGGAATTTCAGTAGTTATCAACATTTTCTTATTGAAAATATGTTTTTTTTTTTTCTCCTGAGAATTAACCAGCAGCTGTTTTTAAGATTATTAATATGAATCCTATCATTTATTTTAGCCAGCCAAAAAGCTTATTATTTTGAAAAAAAAAAAATTTATTTGAACAGCTTTAACGTAAAAAATACATTAGCTCATTTCAAGTATCAGCTTGTGGAATATATATACATAAAAACATACATACATATAGAAAGAACTAAACATTATTGATATCCATTTAAATTTGAATTTAAAGCCTTTTCTATGTATTTTTTTTATTTTGTTAAATAAAGTTAAACCGAAAGAGATATAAAGATTAAATCCTCATAAAACTAAAATTATAATTCATTTTATTAGATTAAATTTGTATTATGCACATCAGAGTTATAATTTTTATAAATGTCTTCCGTGTGGGAAAATTATAAACGTATTCCTTTTAATAAATACATTTTTAAAGCAAATTTCTCACACTTTATATTTATTATTTTCAACATTCGTCTGAAACGTGGTAAGGGTCATCAGCATTTTTCTCAAGGAAGTTTCGTTTCGTTATCAGACAAGGAGTATCTTTCTCATTCATAGTGAGTTGATTACCATTTGGCGTACATTGTAAAATCGCCAAATCTTACATGCAAAAATAAAGTTTATAATGTGGTAGCCTTTCTTGACACTTGAGCGGAAAGGGGGAAATTTATCGAGCGCAAATGCCATAGAACCTTATTTTCAAGTGCAGGGCCAGCTGCATATTACACAAAGATGCTTTTGTTTATTTGCAATGCGAACGGAGAAGGGACAAAAAAAATAGAGAAAATAATTCATGATCCAATATTTTGGCAACAACAAAAAAAAAAAAAAAAAAAATGGAGAAAAAATTGACCTTCTTTTATTTTGACTGTTTGTTGCCAGAACTTGTTGATCCCAGATATCCGAGATCGATGAAAATTCGGGATCCTTCTGCTATTATAGAGGCCCAACAGAAAAAAAAAAGGAGAAAACACAATAAGAAAGTTTCTGAAGCTTTTTGTTCACTGGTCACTTTTATAACTGTACTTTTTTTGTATATAATTCGTTGCTATTTTGCCTACGTTTTTTTATCAATGTTTTATATATTTGATATTGTACATAGCATTTATCTTATTTATATATTTTGCAATAAATGATAATAAATTTTATTCTAAATGGAAAAGTAATATTGATTTTGTCAGAAAAATAATTACAGGAATTAAATTCATTTAATGGGTGGTAAAATATAAGAAAATCTATATTCTCTTTTATTTACTAATATTTGAATAATCTCATATTTCTGAATGAATTTTCTTCAAAATCGATATAATCTTTTCTCATAAAAGGAAATGTATGTATATTACATTTGTTCACTAAGCAATATCTTTATAAGAAATTTTTTTAAAAAACGTGTAAAATCATTTTTTTTTTTTTTTTTTGCTTGCTTGTTAACGATTAATACAATTTAATAGCTTCATTTTATGTTTCTGGTTGTGATTTTGCTAATATTTATCAAGTTACGAGCTACTCCGTGCAAGTACTGCTAATTATATTAGTGGTTTGGGAGTTATTTCAGAAATCTTAAATAAATCTTTCAGAAATGTTCACGCATCGTTATCATTAGATTAAAATTTCAACAGCAACGTGACAACAAAATAATGTTTTTTTTTTTTTTAAATCTATATTAACATTTCTGTACCAATATATTTTACTATTGATCTTTCCTCCTATTCATGTATCTACATTGCTTATCTTTGGATAATGAGAAAATAATTGTTTAATGGAACAAGGAAATGCACTTAATGTAATAAATTATTGGATGTATAAGAATCAATGCTAGTGAAATTAATTATATTAGATAAGAATATAATCTGTAATGCGCATAAACAATGCTGAATTAGAAAGTTTTTGTATTAGGTGAACTTTAAATACTTTCGTTTTTCAAGTTCCTATTTTAGTTGATTATTGAAAATTAGAAAGATGCATTGCACAAAATGTGGAACAGTATAAGTTTTTTAAACTAGTAGTAAATGTTGCATGTCTATCGAATATGAATTTAAATATACACTTATGAGTAAGCGATCAAAAGCAAGCTAAGTTAATTTTAGCAATCGTAAATCTGGATTATAAAAATTATCTAAAACTAAGTTGATCACTGCTTTCATAAAAACTTTTTCTTATATGACAAAGAAATAATGTTTTTTAATGTGTATTGGCATTTGCGTTACAATATATTTTACAACTATTTTTCTTCCAATTCATGGTTATATATAAGTAATCGTAATTTCTATTTTGAACGAAGCAACATTTCTACAAAGTTTTTTAATCGAATCTCACTAAACATTTTTAAAACTTTTAGTTACTTACAAATAAAAAAAAATGCTGATAAGCCTTCAGGAATGCGAAACAGTTTTGACTTATTCCGGATGTTAGAGAAATGTTTGCGGTCACTTTACTCTTTTCTTTGTTAAATGCAGGTGACCATATTATACATTTTGTGAAATATTAAGAAAAGAATTCTATAGAAATTAGATTTAATTTTTTTTTTAAATTGTAACCTTTTTTTTATTTTCATATTATTTTTTTATATATATAAGTAAAAATTATTAAAAAGCCAAGATGAATTTTCAGATTGAAACATTCCAGAATTCTGATACGAAATCCTGGCTAAGCAGATGAATGGTGATATTGGCAAAATCCAATAAATAAATAAAACAAAAGAAAAGAAAAAATCATTCAATTAATGGTTTAAAAATTTCAAAAACTAGGAGACACTTAATTTAATATATGCATTTTACAATTTAATTTATTATTTATTTCTTCCAATTTATGCACATTATCATATTAAGTTGGTTATATTCCACGTTTAGAAAAGCCAATTAATAGAATTTAACCTAACATTATTTTCAAAATAACTATATTTATTTTTTCTTTTTAATATGGTACACATGAGTCATTTAATTAAAATTTAGGATATTCTCTTTTTTTGCGAAAATAAGGCAGAAATTAGGAACATCCCAGCTACACAGAAACACCAGGTCATATAAAATACGTCACATGAGTTGAAAAATTCACCTTAATTTTGTTCGTTTCCTTCCTCATTAAAGCTTATTTAATATTTTTTAAATAAATAATTTACTTATAAAATTTTAAAGAAAATTTAGGGACATTTTATTAAAATTCGCTGTAGGTACTAAAACTATTGAGAGAAAGGATTGAACCCATTCTTTGGGGATGAGTTCGACGTCTTACATTTTCATAGGCACATAGATCTTGCCCGATCCTCCTGGATTGAAAAATTAATGAACGCAATTACAGTTAAAAAAGAAGTCGTGTCAAACGAAATACTATAAATATTAAATTATTCAATTACTCCTTCTAAATTTCAGGATTCTCTAATATTAATTAACATAATTATGAAGAGCAATTAAATGTCCCAAAATCGAAGTACTTCAATAATTAATCAGTGATGAGTTCTGTGTTCCGAGAGTCCTTCTAACATTCACGCTGCCCTCGGTACGATTTTCTGTGCAAGCAGAGAAAATCTAAAATATCCAACTCAAAGAGTATCTTTTCCAAACAAGTTTGGGGGCTCATTAACCTCACCAAACCCCTCTTGTGATGTACAAAGACAGTGTCGGTTTTCGAAAAAGAGTAAGGGAAAGTTTTATTGGGGCCAGTTCGGTGAGTCGGTTGACCTTCTGAGTGTCACATACTTCACACATCAATATCTCCTGGGGACTAGGAATTCTTTTCTTGTTGGGTGTTATTCGGCTTGTCAATCAAACCTTTTAAGCCTCTTCCGTCATTAGTTTGGTCACCGCCTTATCCTCCCCCATCGATAGGTGGCGCTTTCGTCGACATGGAGTTTCTTTCTCTGTATATGGCACTCAAACTTCGCCTCTAACCTTGAGGGCAAACTGAAAACATTTTCTGACAAATTGAAACTAAAAATTTAAAAGGAAGTTATATTTGTAGACACAAAATTATATACCGAATTTCATTGATTTAAGCCATCACGTCTATCAGTCATCATATTTACAGACCAATAAACGGTAAATCCTTTGACAAATTTGATTAAAAAAATCTACATTTTAGACGCTAAAACTGTGTACCAAATTTCACCTACTTAGTTCTATACGTTTTGAAATTATCGAGTTTGCTTGTACTCAGAAACAAGCTAGGTGCGCATCCCCTGAATGGAAAATCCCCGAGAGAAATCTACAAATTTGATCGAGAGTCTTTATACCAAATTTCCACAGTCTAGCTAAAGCGTTTGTAACTCTATACAGACATTATGCCAAAAATATGTTTTCCGATGAGTTCAAAATCTAGAGTTCGAATTTTTTTAACGATTATACTTTGTATAGGAGAAAGTAAAAAGATATTAAGCAAATTTCAGAAATTCGGGAATTTCGGATTTCAGGAAGTAAACAAGAGGGAGTGGTCTTTCTAAAACTTTCTCGCATACTCTCGAATAAACTTGTAATGCCAGAGAACGCCTTCCATGGCAATGGCGTACGATGGTTACGAAATATTAACTTTTGGCGTGAAATAAGCATTTTTATTGAATCTATCATGTCATCCTTTGCGATTAATCCTTGAAATGTGTTACTAATATCCAAAAGAGTCTAATTTGTGTTTTAGACACGTTTTTCACGCCCGATTGAAACAAAAATTTGATATAAAATTACATTTATAGTCACAAAATCCCATACCAAATTTGACATATTTAAGTCATTGCGTTTTTGAATTATTGCATTTATATGTTTCTGAAATAGAAGACCGACAGAAGTCAACACATAGTTGGTATTTGGCTTAAAATTTGTCAAGAGTCTACATTATAAATGTTAAATCTGTGTGCCGAATTTTATCAATCTAACTTTCTTCATTTTGTAATTATCGTGTTAACTTACATTCAAACAGCAGGGCAGACGGAGTTCTTCAGAACAGATTTTACACAAAATTTGATATATCTGCAAATTTAATGTGAAGATCATATACCAAATTCCAGCCATCTAACTCGAAGTGTTTTTGAATTATCTTTGTCACAGACAGAGAGACAGACATTTTCTAAAAATGCGTTTTTCGAACTCGGCGAGATCTAAAATGTAAAGATTCATCAAAATCTCGAGTTCAAATATTTTGGCAATCACTATATTTTCTTTATATTATGTATACGAGAAAGTAAAAAATGTCGCATATATCTGCATCATAGTCACCCCAACAAGACTTTAGAGTGAACTCAATAAAAGGGGAGTGAGACAACCCCTACCTTATTTTTTGCTACTTGTTTCCGGGGGCAAATAATCGGTTCAGTAGAGAACAGAAGATCCTGTTCTTTATTCAGGTGACCGCATCAAGTGAGAAAAGCAACCCGGTCGAGAGTGCGAGGCTGCGGCATTTGCAGCAATCGACTGCCGCAGCCGTGACCGCCTGTTTCTTCGCCCGCCTGACCCATCAGGTCACAACACTCGGCATCTTTTTTGGATCAGTTATATGCAACTATGTACAACGATAGGCGGACTTCTGACACAATTATTTTATAAGTAAAGAAATATGTTTCGTTAAAAAATAAACGATTACTTGGATATGTGAATTCTCTAATTCAATCAACCCTTGGATCCGCAATTCTGCCTATAAAGTATATACTGCAGTCAACATTCTGAAAATTTAATAGTCGTTTCTATAAAATGGAATAAAAATTAATTAAGATATAAAACTTTTCTTCTTATTTATACATTTACCTACCTTTCTCTATTTCTCTCAATTCGATAGAACAAAATTATTTTAAAAAATAAAACATTTTAACATTAAGAGAGCAATATCTTTTTTTATTTAACCAGTTAACTGTTTTTGACGAGTATATTCGTCATGGAAAAAGTACGACATTTTGCGTTAGGGCGAGTTTATTCATTGGAAATTATTATATTTATAATTAATTACTTATTATATTCATTACATACAAGAGCATTTATATATATATATATATATATATATATATATATTGTTTAAAACCATTTAGATACGCATTTTCCGAAGAGGTCGAAACAGTTAACAGGTTAATAACATGAAAAATAAATTAACGATATGAAATGATATGAGTTTTGAATTGCTTTCTAGAAAGGCAATATTCATATTATAATTTTTAGATAATATAGCAGCAGCAAGGAAATTTTTTCATCGACTTTATTTTTCTGCTTTCAGCAGTTGCATGAATAATAATCTATTATATATTTATTTACCAGCCGCCTGAAGGGATTAGTTGCTTCGCGAGAATATTGGCTTATTTGATTTCAGATTAAATATTACTTCAGATCCATGAATCCATCAAATTGTCTGACATTAAGGCCATATTATTTTAATTGTCTTACTTAAGCTTTATTTATTGGGTACATAAACTTTTCTAATGGAAACAGTCCCCTAATACCATAATGGTATTAAATAAGTAAATATTCGTTTCATCTATCTTCTAAATTTTGAGATAATATAACTTTCTTTATTTGTCTTGTAAACTAAATAAATATTACATAGATTTTTTTTTTTGGGGGGGGGGGGCTTTCAAAATAGAGGAAAAATTACTCGATTAATTATTTGATGAAGCAATGAAAATTGTTTGAATTTCAGAGCAGCGGTGTAGTCTATTGTTGAAAAAGTATGTTTTAAAAAATTGCCATAATTCAGGAAAGACCTGGAAGACTATTAAATTAGTATCATTAAAAGGTCATTTTTTAAAATTTTAAAATATTGTAAAATTCATTTTTGTTCAATAAAAATTTCGAAAACTATCGAGGAAAAAAGCCGAAATTTATTTATTTATTAATTAATTAAAATTTCAAAAAAATGCTGTGAAATACATATTTTTATCCTCCATATTTTATATATACTAAGTTTGGTATCTCTAAATTAAGCGGTCTGGCCTGCAGAGCGCCAATACACACACTTTCATCATTTTATTAGAAATGATGTAAGCATTATACACACAAGTTTCTTACAATATGCTTCGAAGAATACAGTCTTTTCACTTTCATATACTTTCGCTCCTTTTTCACCAACCTCTCCATTTCCATGATCGAATTATGCATTTATTGATGTACATATTATAAATTAAAAAAATTATTACAATGAATTTCTATGTATATGAATTTTTTTTCACTTACTCTAGAAAACAAACAGAATCGAATAGCTTTCTCCCCCCACCCCCCAGTTACATTTTAACTAATTCACTCCCACCAATTTTTAGCGCATATATATAACAAAAAATGTAATACGTATGGTACTAAATAATCCGCTACGGGTTTTAATTTTTGCAGCAATTAGAGCACAATTCTCTTTTCCTGGCACAAATAATTTACATGATTCCTTTAAGACTATATTATGACAGAATACGACTAGATCTTGCCTTGTTTCAAAGTTGGGATAACGCGAAAACTGCATCCAACCTGTAGCCCAACGGCAATCCAAAGTGAAATACGCATGCGCCATCCGCTCCTACGTCATTTGTTGGAGTTACACTCATTGGCGCGCAATAAGTATCAGCTGTCGCGTTACTATGGGTGCGTGTCTGACGTCAATGTCATCCTTTTCCATTTTATCCCTGACCCACATCGCATCGAGGGATACTCTACACTTGCCCTTGAATTCAAATACACAAACCCTCGCCGATGCTAAACGCCTTAATTGGCATTTTTTCGCCAATTTTTTCGGCTCCAAACGGAAAAATTCAGTTATCAGTAATGAGAGAATTTAATGGGAATTAAAATTTTGATTTCCGAAGTAGAAATGATTGATCTATAAAATGAATGTAATATTTCATTGAATAAACTTATATCCTTTTTAAGTTTCACACGGAAATTGAACTAAGGAAACAAAAGATTATGAAATATGTGTAGTATGTGTTACTGGATTATTCTGAACACATTTTACGCAGTTCATATTGAAATAAATATTTTCCGTAGTTCACATACAGAAGATTTGGCATCAATTCGATTAAAAGAAATGCAAAGCCTGTAAAGGGAAAACAATCAAAGAGATTCCAGTTTAATACACTGTAGCATGATAATGTTTTAGGCTTGAGTATATATAATTGAGAGGTAAATTTATATATTAATTTTAAAATTTATCTCAATTACATAGCAGAAATAGCGTGCACATAAAAAAATATATTTAATATTCGTCGCAATGCATGTGTGTAATGCAGTAATTAAACCAACAAAAAGCATTATAGTAAAATATACTTCAAAAATATTTTCATAAATTTATTTAAATTAGAGAAAACATTGGAGGGAATACTATTAGCATCAATGAAAGCTTAATTTTAAAATGGTGCATCATGTATATAGCAAGTTCATTATGCCTATCAACATTATCTTGTCATTATTATAAATTAACGATCGCTAACTATTTACTTCAGGAATCAGGATTTTGATTTTCTGGTTATGAATTACAACGGATTTCAGTGTAAGAAGTTAGGGAAAAGAAACAATAGTGCAGAAAACATTTTTCATTCTTATATATATATATATGTATATAACCACACAAAAAAAAATGCCTTATAGAAGAATATAATTTTTTATTTAGTTTGTTTCATAAAACAAATTTTAAGCATACTATTTAATTTTTTAATATTGAATGAAATAATTTTTTTAAATACATAATCTTCAATGATTTTAGCACAATCCCTTTTACTATAGTTTCAAAAATCAAAAATATTAAAGTAACTTTTTCAAATTTTAGACACTTTTTATAAATTTTATTTTAATATAAAGCATAATTCCTAAACGGAAAGGGTGGGAGTACTTCAGAGTTATTCAAAACTTTCCCAAATTCCTATATCAACACTTCGCTGTAATAATAATAATAAAGATAAGCCAAATCACTGCTGATAATTAAAATCTGTTGGGTTAATCCACTCATGAGGCAGATGGGTTGAAACCAGACTATTCTATTTCTGAAACCGGGAGGACGGATGGTAGAAAGTCAGGGTATTAAGTAATAAAAACGACTTTGGCGACATACCGGTAACCCTAGGGCAACGCTTCCTCTGACCTTCGACTAGGAGCTAACTTTCACCTTCGAGGCGAATCTACCTGGCAAAAGGTAGGGTGCTGTCTGCTCCACCCACCCGAGAATTTCGCATGGACTGTCCCGCCGACCTAATATGAGGCCGGGGCTGGCCTTGACCGCGTCAGAGCTGACCTTGTAAGGCGCTCAACGACCTCTTTTCGTCCCGGGCTGACCCGAGGATGAGTCTTCGCGGCGATGAAGGGGTAAGCGCACGCCTGTTGATCCTGTACCAGGGATCTCGGAAGAGCAGCTGGCGTGCGTGGGATGCTTAAGGGAGGAGTCGTGCGCATTTTCATCGGGCGAGTCTAAGTGCATGATTTTTACGGCTTAAAGATTATTGATGATGGCGATGTCTGACGTCGGCGGTTTGTAGATTCCCAGAACTGACACTTTGTCACATATCAAAACGAATTTCTTCGAAAATGCAAGAAAATCATTTCTAATAATTTTTGTATGAAAAATACTCAAAAATGAATATACTTGGTTTCGCATTTTGTAGAAATATGGAATAGATGTACATGACAGTTGTAACTATTTTTATCTTCTGTGGTATCTAGAAATAATTGTTTCTGTTAAGGGAAAGTGGCGTGATTCAATTTAGACCCAATGAATTCTTAGAAATGTTTATAGACACTATGGAACTTTTACATTAAATTATAACATCTATAAATAACTTAATTTATGTAACAATTTTTAAAAATGTGGCAGTGCATGATTTAATTGCATAAACACAATTGTAGCCTTTTAATTAGTATGTTCAATCAAGACATTTGTTAAAACAGAAAAATGGCAACGAAATGTCATGATGGCTAAAGTAGACAACAGGAGTGAATTTATAAATAAATTCATAGTGTTTGAAATTATAAGAGAAGTATAGGTTATAAGGGATATAACCGTAAGGCCTATAATTTTGAACCTTTGTTAGGTGATACGACTGAAACGGGAACAGTCATCTCTTTATCCAGCTCCACACCACATTAGCATAATGGCTTTTTAACCCTTAATTAATCATCTGCATTTTGAATAGGCTCCTCCCACATACAGCGAACGAAACTGTATTATAGAACTGTGCATTTTCCATGAAACAAAACATTGATTTTTCCAATACAATGATTGAATAATATTAATTAATAGGTAATAAAAAAATCTAGAACATAAAATTTTCTAAATCCTGACAATAATGTGTCTCATCATCTTCCCTTCATTTAAAACACCAAAAGTTTCATTAGACTACATTTAAGTAATAGTTTTTGCTAACACAGAACTTTGATTTTCATAAACTTTAAAAAGAAATTTTTTCCTCTGATATTAAAAATTTAAGTAATTCGTTAGCATTCATTGTTCTTGGTCGAGGTGAGTTGTCAATATATAAAATGCAAGTAAATAAAAATTAATTATGAATCATTAGGCATTTAAATAAACGTTTGAATGCTAACGAAATATTTGAATTATTAAATGTCAAAGGAAAAATTTTCTTTTTAAAATTTATGAAAGTCAAAGTTTTGTATTAGCAAATGCCTAATGAAACGTTAATACATAAAGCATACATAAGTTGTACATAAATGAAAATTAATTTTGAACACTAATGAATTATAGATGATATCACAGATGAATATTTGCTTTTATTTTATTCATAGATGACACTCAATAATTTATATTATAATACAAATCTTCAGTTAAAACAATGATTAAATATCTTCACTAAAACGAAACAAAGGTTGGATAAAATATATATAAAAAAATTATTTTTAAAAAAATTAGTAGACAAGACTTTTTAAAAAATAGGAAAAGTCTCAATTTTAATAATAAGAATCGTTTTTATTTTATTCTTAGATGACACCCAATAATTTATAATATAATATAAGTTTTCGTTTAAAATAATAATTAATTTTTTTTATTAAAATGAAATATAAAAAAAATCTACTTTTAAAAAATCAGTAGATAAGTTCTTTAAAAAATTGGAAAAGTTTCCATTTTAATATTAGCGACAAACGTTAGAAAACTAAATAGCAAAATTTACGCAAATAAATAAATAAATTACAATTTAGCTTTAAAGTATATTTAATTTAATAAAATGAAAATATAACACAATGATATGCATAATGTGTGTTCACAAATAAAGAAATCAAAAAAGAAATCTGCTAATAGCAATTTTTGAGTTTGCTTCATTCAATTCGATTTTTTGATCGAAATATATAAATGAAAGAAAAAAAAGGGAATGAATACATGCTTGTTTCATAAAATAAACTTCAACTGTAGTCTATCACACACACACAAAAAAAAAAAAAAAAAAGTTCGCAACCGGCACTTCTCCCTCCCTGTTTTCACAAATAGACTCCTCTATCTAACGCATGCGTCCAATTACGAAGGTCGTGGTCCAATAGATCATTTCCACTGAAACATCCCATATAGACATAACATTATAATAAATAAACATATGTAATTTGCTACAGTTTCATTCGCTATATGTGGGAGGAGCCTATTCAAAGCTCATTCTTCCTTAAGCAATTATTACCCCCAATCCATGGCCACGCCTCTCATCCCATTCACCTGAATGAGACATTACGGAAAGAAAAGAAAGCGAAAGGAAGACAAAACGATGATCCTCATGACCATGAACTAGGTCACGCGTCTTCCGGGCAGATACGGAAGTTCCAGACAGATCGGGGTCAGAGAGGACTATGCTGCGAAGACAAAGGATTCGATCCTGGGCTTAAGTAGGGCAGGAAAAAGAGGGTTGGAGGAGACAGCCACCCTCGCGGTCGCCCCCATTCCGGAACTGGGCGACGGGAGGCAGGTGCTGGATACAGGTTAGGGAAGTGGAGACATGAAACAGTACGAAAAAGGGATTACTAGGACGCCAAGGCGGAAAAGACATGTTAGAAAGCTTATTTTCCGTAGTAACTAAATCCAAAAGTTCAGTAAAGTGAGTCATAAAATGTCACCCTCTGTTAGAAGCCAGACCGTTAGGTCAAAAATTCAGTTTTGTTTATGGATCAATGAAACATTTATTTACGGAACCAGAACGATAGTTTACCAAGGACTTTGTAGGTTAAATGAAACAAAGGGATATATTATTCTTTTTTGCACCTTATAATTGTGAATTAATTATTTCTAAATAAGATGAAGGCAAGATCCAGAAAATACATTACAATGAACCTCACTCGTAATATTTCTCCTTCGACCCGATTTATTCCAATTCGTCACAATATTTTAGAACAGAATTTTAGGAGCAAATGTTTTATAGTACATCGTCCACCCTAAACTTCTAACACATTCATAATATCTTTTCCAACTGAAATAAAAATTGCTACTTTATTATTTCATTTTCCAACACAATAAAAATCATTTAAATTAGATGACTTGGATTCCCAGTCCATTTAATAGTCACAAATACATAGAATGGAAGGAAAGGGTCGTAGAAAAAAACATAAATTATCATAATAATAAATATCAAAATAGGTTCAGCTATACAACAAAAAAAATTACTGTTATAAGCCTTATAATAAAAAATACAGAAAAATTAAATTATTTATATATAATGAACCAAGAAGAGTGCTATTCGAATGTTATATTTTACGTTCTGTATTGTAACTATGCAATCGATGACGCATTTATCTTCTCTTTCCATCTATTACTCTTCCTGACTGTGTAATACCAAATGTTCTTCAAGTTTTAATAGATTTTAGATAAAAATGCTTTAGGAAAATGGCGATTTAAAAAAATTATTGATAGAATATTCAGATATCACACATTAAGAAGGAACCAATGCATACAACTGAGAAAGAGAGAGGGGGGGCCTCATTACTTAGGAATATTTGTTTGCAATAGTTCCGAAGAGGGGGGGAGAGTAATTAATGATAAGAACATGTGCTTAAAAATAAAAATAGGAGAGTTCAAATCCACTGTATATATGATCTTGTTTTTTATTCTAAATGTACACATACAAATAAAGACATAAAGAATCTGATAATACGTGCATTTTTTTTAATTCTCTTAAACATATTCCATAATAAATGCGATATTTTCCCCAGCAACTTTTGAGCAATAAAAGAAAATTATTATCAGTATCGTAATAAAAAATAAAATTAAGTGAGTGTGAAAATTTTTATTGGGGTAATTGAAACTTAACAACTTTAATTAAAAGTAAAATTATAATTATGATTACGATAACCACTATTTACGTACTCATTGAAAATGAATCTGAAACTAATAGGGAAAAACGATGTATAATCAAAGTTTTCCATGCATATCGTCATATAAATAAAACACTTTATCATTACAATAGTTAATAATAAGGATGGATGTATCTACGTTTAAGGCCCTCAAAGCCATATCGTTTGACTTACAGCTACCAAACTTGATATATATGTACTTTGGAAGGCAGGGGGTAAAAAACGCGCACTTCGGAAAGATTTTTAAAAAAATTTTGTAAGAATTTTAATTATTAAATTTAAACGAAACTTTAGAATTTTTTCGGGATAACTTCCAAAAATATTACAGTAGCAAAATGATTTTTACATCAATTTAATTAATTAAAAAAATATTTTACGTATATTTTAGAACATAATATTTATTTCCTGAAATGAAACTGAAATCCATTTTCTGTTGCTACTTTTATTGTTTTTTCATGTTTCAGTATAATTTTTTTAAATTTTGCTGTAATTACAATTAAGGTTTAACTCCAAAATCAAAAAATGGTGTTAAATTTTGAGAATCTGTCCATTTTTTTAAACACTGCTGCTCTTTCTTGTGATATAATTAAAATTTTAGCAGCCATCAATCCCGAAGAACCAAGCTGTCACCAAAGTCAGCTGTCGAAACATAACCATTATTTCAGAGTATTATTCATTTTTTTTTATTTCATACAGATCTATTAATTTAGTTCATAGATAAAAAATATTACAATCGTTTCCTATGACATGATGCTTACTTTGTCCAGTTATTTCTATAATTTTTATTTTACCGCACACCTACTTTTTTTTAGCATCTCCATATATGATTCGCTTTTTAAGATAAGGCCGTTGACTTGAACGGCATGTATCAGAGCGAATGCTCGTTATCTTGAGCAAATGAATGACGAAAGCTTTCGATTCTGTGGATGGGCCACGGCCGGGTCTACGGCCCCGTTTGAACTTAGTCGACCTCACCCATGGCGACCGGCCATCACGGTCGTCTGACAGTCAGCAGACGATTACCGAAGGTCAATAAGTACGATTCTGTATCGTTTGAGGACAGAGTGGGGATTTTCGAAGGACGAGGGGTCGATCCAAGGTGCGGTGACCCTCAGCGCGGCCAGATGGATGAACAGCGGTTGCTGCACTCGGACGATGATTCTCAAGGCCGAAATATTTCACTCTATGGAACCGTTCAAGGAACTTAAGGACACAAAGGATGTGTAACCAAATGTAAAGGAAGGTGTTTTTTTTTTCTTTTCTTTTTCGAAACTGGAGCTTTTAAATGAGATAGAATACCAGATTCGAAAATCGTGACCTCTGGATTTAACTATCTCAATATTTCGTTAAAGATAAAGAATTATTCTATATAAAGAACGGGTCACTTCTAACATCTAGAAATTTCGATATAAATGGAATCCCCCCCCCCATTATTGAAATGAATATCTGGAAGGCTAAGCTTCATTTGGCGTTTTTTTTTTATTTATTATTATTATTGTAAAATCGTGTTTTTTCGGAGAAAATATTTAGATTCTCACTAATTAATTAAAATTAAAATTCTCACTAAAATAAAATAAAAATAAAAATGAATTTTGATTTTGACAGATCTAAAGAACGTGGATTTATTTTAGTAAAACATTGAAAAACGAAATAAAAAATTTAAAAGAAAAATTTGTTATTACAGTAATAGATAAATCAGCAAATAATTTCTGTTTAATTTGTAAATATTATTATAAAGAACTTTTAATTAATGAATATAACTCTAACGCAACTTATATGTTAAAGAACACCGAGAAAAAGGAATTAGATAAAAGAATGCTAACTTTCGCAAAAAAAAAAACAAAAAAAACTAAGACTTGCTCTCTTAACTATCCTTATTTATTCCCAACAGTTAAATTTCATAAAAATCCATTAAAATTCAGATTCGTGACCTGTAGCAATGGCAGTTATAATTACTATACGGGTAAACATTTCTTTAAATACTTAAAAATTATCCTGGACAAAATAAAAGATGAAGACCACTTTATTATTTCTAGTAACAAAGAAGTTCTGGATTTTCTTAAAGATAACAACATTAATAAATTTAATACTTTTTTGATTTCGAAAATTTATACACTAATCTACCTCATGAAAAATTAATAAAAGTCTGCACTTTTATCTATGACGAATATTTAAATGAAAATATCATTCCTAAAAATAACTGGCTTGAGTTATGTAATTTTAATATTACTGAAAATTACGTTTTTAATGGTATTAATTTTTATAAACAAGTTAAGGGCATTCCAATGGGAACAGCTTTCTCAAGTGCTTTAGCTAATATTTTTCTACATTACTATGAGAAAAAAGTAATTAAATATAATTTAATAAACGGGTGGAGATATATTGATGACCTACTTTTGATTAACTTCGACAATACTAATATTGTTACTAATGGCTATCCAAAAGATTTAATTCTAACAGAAACGAATAAAAATCAACTTGAGGCTACCTTTCTGGATTTAAAAATCGAAATTGATAATGATAAAACAATAGTTGGTATATACGATAAAAGGGATGAATTCAACTTTAAAATAACAAAACTATGTAACTACCATTCCAATCTAAACTCTAAAATTTTCAAAAATCTAATTTTCTCACAAGTTAACAGGATCAAAAGGGTTTGCAATAATAAAAATTCCTATATTGAAGCATCTAACAACCACATTAAAAATTTAATTAAAAATGAATTTCCTAAAAATTACTGCAATGTCAATTTTTTAATTAAACAAGGTATGGTTTGGGATTAATCCTTTGGCTTAAATAAAAAATAGAACTTTCCTTGCATATTATATCATTCAATAGGTGGCGCTGGGAGCTTACAATTTTTACCTAAATTACCGTTAGCTTTGTGTTTTTAATAAACGGGAATCACAATCGATAGCTTAAAATTTCCTTGACTGCTGATGGTATGTTTTTGCCTTTTCATTTTTTACTTTAGTGTTATTTTATGGTATTTTGGTTTTTATTGTTTTTTTGTTATTGTATTTTTACTTATTAGTGGTTTTTCTTCTAATTTGTTGTTTTGTATTTTTCTTTCTGTTAAAATGGTATATCTCTTGGGCCTAATTTCAGGGGATTTTCGGGTCACGAGGAATCATTATTAGACTTAATTGTCTGCATTTCCTTAACAGAAAAAATCCTTTTTTTTGAATCCCTGCCTGAAGGTGACCCTTGAAAAAGTCTTAAGGCCGGATTCTTTTTTATATTTTGTTATTTGGTTTTTTTGTTTTTCCTATTAACTTGATTTTTATACTTTTGTATCTGTTCATCTGTGTTTTAGAAGTAGCTGCATTTGCGCTCTCTAAATACTATGAAGTTTTTTCCTGTTCCATTTTTGGTTTTAGTTTGAATAGGAAATATTTTTTTAGTTGCGATTTCGAAACTGTTTTGTTTTCGTTTTCATTTTAGTTTCGTTTTCAAACTATTTCTTACTTTAGATTGGTTATATATATATATATATATATATATATATATATATATATATATATATATAAATTGTGTGTATGTGTAAAATCCCGCTTTTTTACCGGGAAAGACACCTTACTAGATAAACTTTAAATAAATTTATATATACACATATAAAAATGACATTAAATTAGTCGAAGCAGCGTTATCGGCAAAATAAAATTTAAAAAAAAACTATAATTGAGGAACACGCGACGGCCTCCGTAGTACTTGATATTAACGGACGCGTGCAATCGGATATCGATACTTTCTCCGAAAATGCAACACTAACAGGTAACACAGGGGAGGTCGACATTCAAGGATACTGCAAGGTCTCCTCACTAACGGAAATTCCTGCTATCTTTTCACGAACAATAAAAGGTAAGAGCGTCCTTACCTGTACGCCATCCTTGAAATCGAGGCCTTTCCGTCCTCGATAACTACAGGTACCTTTGACGTAATGAGTTTACTTCACCAGGATGATACTATTATGCATTAGAATGTCTCGGATCTTTCCCCTCCTCCCTTTCTTTCTTTTATTCTATTCGCCAACTTAATATTTTGGGGTGAGAATAAAAGGAATTTAGTTTGAAAATAAGCGATGAAAGCATAAATGATCATTACGATGATGTCTTTTTAAAAATACTTTTATTTCATTTGACTTTTCCTCATGTTTCTAAAAGTGGTATTTTGTAATCGATTTTTCAATTATTTTTTGATGAAGAGTTTTAAAATTCTGTGCGCATGTGGGAGCATGGTATACACAGTACTTTAATACTTCTGGAACTTGACTACAGTAAATCGATAAATGCAATAAAATTTCGATTCCACATTCGGAACGTCCCCTAATAGTGAATTTAAGCTAATCTAAATAATTCATAATTAAAATTATACATTAAAAGCTAGAAAATTTAAAAAATGCACTTTAGGATTTATTAAAAAAGTGGATTTAGAAAAAAAGGTTTTATTATTTTGTGTATCAATGCATTATTTTTTTCTTTCTTTAAAATAGAGCACAATAAAAAGTTAATAATTAAGAGTAGCGTTTTCCAAATAAATAGAAACACATATACAGGATTCTTGAATTCTTTCTCTGTTTGATAATAAAAAAGGGAGAATGGAGGTTCAACATTTCCGAAAACAAAATTAGCCAACGAAACAATATTAGTAAAAGAAAAAGAAGAAAGTTAGCATTCAATTATTTTAAACATTTTAATACCCATTTCAAACGCAAGAGGGGGGGGGGGCAATAGACAAAGCATTTCTCCTCTTCTTTATTTTCTAGTTAAGGAATGATGCTATAAAAAGCAAATTTTAAAAATCCAATACAAGTGTAAAGAGCAAAGTAACTACACTGAAGTCTTGGTGTGCAGAAAATACACTACAATAAATTTCAAAAATTTTCTCTAAAACTTCCGTTAAATATATAAAATATATTAATTAATAAAGGGAAGAAGGGAGACAGACAAGTTATAGTTTATTGGATCAGTATAACACCTGAATAATCCCCATTCAAACTTCCAAGCTACACCGACGGAAGAGCGGCAGACCTTCGAGGTCAAATTTAACACAAGCTATATACTTGGCTTATTGTTGGTACAATCGGTATGGATGTTGAAATCTTCAGACCCAAAAGATGAAATAGTTAGTACCAGGCCACCCGGAATCTATAGATTTAACAGGAATATATGTAAACGCAAATGTAATATATGCATTCTATTTCCAAGTGTTAATTTGCTCAGTGCATCTTCTGAATTATTTTGAACGTATTTTCTATAACACGATTTCCCACAATTTGGTTACTTGACTTACAACAGTAACTAGCCCACTAGCAGATTTATCTTTAAAGATAAATCTGCTAGCAAAGCAGTTACTGTGATCCTCAGATATTTTGAATCAGATATTTGAATTGGAATCTGAATTGAATATTTGAATGGAGAATGAGGTTTAAAATTCCATTTTCGAGTTAAAATAAGTTTACGGAATGGATCACACAGTTTAGGACCATGGTTAAGATTTCTAAAGAGGATGCCACGTAAGTTAGTTCTTTACCCTTCAAGGCCTTCATATTGATCAATTTACATAGTTAATAATCTTACATCATGCGTAACTTAACTGATAAATTTGCGGAGCTAGGCACTCTGCCTAATTTCACAAATTGGTCAATTAAATTACACATTTCAATATATTTTTAACTTATCTTATTAATGATTTTAAGTTAATTGATTTTATTTTAAGAACTCAGTGAAAAACGCGTAAGTTATTATTTATGAATTACAAATCATGACAGACCGGCATCATCCACGTTTGAACACAATATTATTCAAGCAAATCCTCAATGTTTACAGATACTACTTTCGTTAAAATGAACGTAAGGAAACAGATACCAATTATGCTTGAGGCAGTGTTAATATCAGCCTATATTCTAGAATTCATAGAATTCCAAATGAATTTATTTGGAAACAAGAGAACTAACAAACTTTTCATCAAAATGCCACTTTTTCCCTCCTTTTTCACGGCCCAGTTGCCTTATATGTCTAATCGGAAATCCTCTACTCACCAAGATACAATTAATAAGAAATAAATATGAGCAATATTAACGAGTATAATAAATATAAATGAATAGAATGTCCAACACTATCTAATAGAAACCAATGAATCCCAATTTTCTTACTCGAAAATTGGTTATAAACAACTGATACTTCTTCTCACTTATCTTTGTTTTTAAATTGAAAATACTTTTGAACCGTGCTTCAAAAATTAATGACTGTGTGCAAAATTGTTTCCGTACACTGAAACCATTGCATAAAAAAATTTCATTTATTTTTTTCTTCTGTCAAAAGTAAGCATCTAACCACTGTAAGGAAAAAAACACACACAAATGCATGTACACTAAAATTACACTACTGACACAACAGAAAAATAATCGATTTCAAAGCTAAATGCCCGTACACGGTAAGGCACCGGTGTTTTTCTACAGTATCCAAACCAAAGAGAGCGCGTCATAGGGAACTGAAATTGCGCAAATGTTATGATTTACGCCCACTGCTTCCCCTGAAGGGCAGTCTTCGTTGTTCCAGAGGGCAAATAGATGTCAGAAATCTCCTATATGGAACGGTCGATGTGGGACAAGGCCAGAGATATGCTTTATTGGGAAGTAAGAGCGACCACTCAAGGTTGTCGCTTTCCAGAAACGGGGCCAGGCGCTCAGGAAAAAAGAACCTTTTCAATTCTGGAGCGTCCCCACAAGGTCAGAGCAATGCCATGATGACAGCGCCGCTCACGCAAAAATTTTAGTGTGCATTACTGAAACAAACCCCTTTTATTATCAACCTTCAGAGGCGCAGGTGGTTTCTTTCTGCTCACCGGCGCGAAAGGCCGGTGCCATGACAACACCAATCAGAAGAGAAGAAGCTGTTTCATTCGAAAAACAATATTTCCAATCGGAATCGAGCATTCTGAGCTTACGTCATATTTCATTCCTACAATTTGTTTACGACTGCCTATCAATGAAATTTGAATGTTAAAACTGTATTAAAGATCGAGCGAAATGGCGCTTAGATAAAACTGATTATTTCAATACAAGATTTCATTATGATATAAATCACAAGCTCCAATTACGAAGCCTTCTATTCACTACGAAAGTAATAAATATTATAAAATAACATATAGCTTTAATATCTTCTTAAAATAAATCAATCTAAAACAAAATGTATGCATTACTTTTAGATGATTTTCTTCGAAAATGTATGAATTGCAATTAATTTTCAACAAGATTTTTTAAAAATGCGACGTAATAAATATAAATTTGTGAGTAATAATAAATTTCTGCTTGCTATTTGACGTTCACAATTTAATTTTCTTAGCTAGATAAAGATTTCCAATAACACAAAATTATTCAACAGATTTGCTTTGTTTCATAACTGTCTAATTCGAAAGTATACATAAGTTGCTAGGAACAAACTTGGCAATTTTGAAAATTGCCTCCTCAATAATATCCATTTATTGAAATTCTACATCATATCAAAGAGGAACTGTTTAAATTATACACACAACTAAACTTTTTCCAAGATCTATAAAAAAAAAAACGAATTAAGATCCAATTTCTCGTAATAAAAAAACTAGGTGTTCCATTCTAAAGCATCAATTAAAAAATAATAATAACTTGTACTCATGTAAGGAGAACTACTGAAATAAATCATTAAAATATTCGCTAATGTATTCGGAGGTATAAAAAGTTACTAATGTTTCATTACATCTAAAATTCAATATTAGAAATTAAAATTTTTGCGTTAATAATATTGAAACAATATGCATAAATAAGTAAAATACTAGCATAAATTCATAATAGAGAAACATTTTCCCGAGAAATACTGAAATATATATTTAACACTAAAGCTACCACGAGCGGGTCATTTGACCCGCTTCCAATGGCAATTGCAATGTATCGGTGAAATGCCGGTAGGTTTAGTGTTAAAATAATAATTAAAAAAAAGACTCAGCATCCCAATCCAAACCATTGTTCCGATTCCGCTCTGCCCCTCCCTCATATGATAGCGATCTGGATAAGTCACCAATGTACCACATGAATACCAATTTTCAAGAGAAATATCCAAAACACAACTTCACAATACATTTTCCATTACGAAAAAAATTACGCTGTAATCCCCAATCTTTATAACTGTAACAATTTCATTTTTTTTTTGTTGAAAACTCATAATGTTTAGATATGCCTTCAAAATGCCAGCATACATTTATAATAGAGAAAGATAGCCCAGAAAACTGCTGAAATATATATTTAAATCAATACGAAAATCAACCTCCCCCCCCGGCCCATATTCAATATCCTTCCCCACCCATATAAAAACTTATGAAATTTAGATAAGTCACCAATGGTCACTTGTCTTACGAATAACAATTTTCGAGAGAAAACTGTTTCTAAAAGGTTTCCAATAATTCAAGAAATTGGTATTTTTGAGTATTAATTTGCTGTTCAACACTAGCGCCTTCAAATTAAAATATTCCAACTATGATTTCTTTTTACCGTGCTGCCATCTATATAAGAAAAAGAATTCAATAGCACACTCGAATAAAAGTAATCAAAATTATTTAGAAGTAACTAAAGACTTTAATTAATTAATTATCTTTCTTTATAGAGGATATTGCTTTTAAAAGAAATAAATATAAAATTATGAATTTTCTCTAAAAACTTTTAAAAAATAAAATTCGAAATTTTTTTCCAGCATTTATAAAGAAAATACTATTAACTACCCTTGAGATATGCACTTATATTTTAAATTTATAACAAAAACACTTTGTAACTATGTTATTTGAATATTAATTAAAAATATAACTATAAAAAATAATTTCAATTTAAGTAACTACATAAAAGATTGAATTTCTATCATTTTTTTTTTCAAAATTAGAGGCGATATATTTCTAACATTTTTAAAATGAGATAAGAAACTTTGAATTTTAAAACTATAAAAGAGGATTGAAAGAATTGATTATTGGAATTAATTAGTTCCATGCACATTCTCAATATTACAAAACTTGATTTAATAAAAAGATTAACAAAGAAAATGGTTTGCTTAGAAATATAAATTCAGCCTCCAAATTAAACTATTGAATATCGGCCGAGAGAGGGTCAGAAAATTTTAAGACGCACACTTCAAACAGTGAAATATTCAAAAGATTTTTTTTTTCCACAATTCTGAATTAAAATCGATTTTTTTAAATTTAAAATTAATCTGGTATCAAAGAAAATGAATTTCTAGTATTTTCAAATTTAAAATGATAATTTACAATTAGAAGAAAATTATTTCTACTAACAAGATTTTCTGATAGAAAAAAATTAACTGATTTCATACAAAATAGGATGAAGCCGATATCAAATAATTGTAAGTAACTAGAATTTGAATTTCCTTACGGTTAATATCAACTTATAATCTATCAAAATCAATCTAAACAAATTTTGCAAACATTCACCATTTAATAATAATAAATTCTGAAACAATAAAAGCTGAAGGAAGTCTTTAAATCTTGGAAAGAGTGAGAAAGAAGTACACATTGCGATAAATATAACAAAAACAAACAAAGAATTCATATTTTTGTCAACAGATGGCAGAACGATGAAACTAGCAGTGGAGTTGACATAATTAGGGATTTAGCTTACGATGAATGCTTCCGCGCTCGAACATATCTCCACTATTGCTATTTCGTGCGGTCCACCGCAAACATATGTTCAAAGAGACGAATACGCTTGCTAAACAAAAACGTTTATAATGTAAAATATTTAATAGTCAATAAAAAAATGTGCAAAATGAAACAAAATATATTGCATATACAATTTGGATTACATATTAAAGATAAGACAAAGGAATATAAAAAAATTATGAAATTTCACGGATAATAGAGATGTTAAAATACAAAAAGAGATTTCATCAGGTTTTATTGATTGCCACGACATACCAAGTACTCCATTTTCCCAAGATCCTAAGAAATCGTCGAATATTATGCATGAGGTAAGTGAAAATTTAGTCTAAAATGTCAAAGTGTTAAAAAATTAATGTGTGTGAAAAGAAAGTTATTTTAAAGAAAATCAAAATTACTGGTAATAAGTTCAAAATCCTAGCTCGAGTAAATAAATAAAGTTTTTAAATCATAATGTTAATATCAATTAAAAATTCATAATAACATTTTGTTCTTTAAAAAAATATATTAATTTTTTATAAATAAATAAATAAAGATTAAGCATTGCATAATTTAAATCAAAAATATGAATTTTATAAAATAACAAATACATTTTAGTAAAAGTTGAGGAGGGTTTTAACTGTTACGCTACGGTAAGAAAGAAACAGGCTTTGTCAGGGAACTACATTTTAGTTTCACTAACGCAGCTTACAAACACACGTAAAATAATATTTTGTTTTTTAAATCAGAATATTAATTGAATTTTATTCCATTCCTTAAAAATTGTTACGGTATTAATTAATATTTTATTTACTACATCCATATTACTCCACTATAAATTAAATTACTTTAAAGGTTTAAAATTATAAGACAGGAGAGTAGAATAAAGTGTCAAAAATACTGTTTTATAAATAATCCTTTGAGAGTTGCTTCCATCGCTTTCTTATAAATAGACTGTATAATCATGAATAATAAACGAAAATAATTTTCACTACTGTTTTTATCTTATCTTTGCTTATGTACACAGAAATAAAACAATAAGATTCAAAAAAAATTTTAAGAAGTGGATGCAAATATCGAGCCATACAAAAGTAAATAATAATAATTTTTAATTAGAAAAATTTTAGTTTAGCTTTTATATAGTTAAAGAACTGTAGATGGCAGCACGAGCAAAAGAATTTTCAAACATTTTTTTTAAGGTAATAGCTAATATTGTAATTAAATAATATAATGGTGCCAATTAAATGCATAAAATTGCAAACAAAATTGTTTTATATTTTTTTCTGAAACATATGTTTTTATAAAACTTTTAGCGCATATATAACATTATTGTCAATATGTTACTAAAGCCGTTTATGAAGGAAGCATAACGTTGATATGAATAATGAAGTCGGAAACATCTATTTAAAAGTAGATTTTTTTTTTGTTTTAACTATAAAAATGATCTATATATAGGTAGTATCTATAGCTATTTTATATTCTTCAACAAATTAAAAAAATAATTCTCAAAGAATTCATCCATCAAAAAGGATTTTAATATATGGTGTTAGCACAAAGAAAAATCTCGCCTTATTCATGGTCAATCAGATTTTATTTCATTCATAATATTAAAATGAAATAGAATACTAAATATGACATGTTTATTTTACATATTATTATTTAATTTTATAGACATAGCTAAAAAATAATGATTCCAAATTTCTTTAAAGAAACTTCATAAATAATTCTGTATACTTCTAAGGAAAGTACTGCTTCCTCATAAAATATGAATGGCTGTATATCTTCCATAAACACAATAAAAGACAAAAAGTCACAGTTTCATCTAAAGTATTTTATTTCATAAAAAAAAAAATGCTTTGCAGGGAGTTGAATTTTAAACCTTCATCTTTAATAATAACAAAACACTTCAAAATACAATTTGTATTATATAATGCAAGAAAAGCATTACATGAAAATCCATCCTTTATTTATGTTTACTGAAAACCAGTTCATTTCCTTTGATAAAAATATATTAATTTTCCTACTTCTTATTGTCTCATATCTCATAAAGATTTTATATGTACAACTCTGTCTTACAAAGAGGTATTGAATCTTAAAAATGAATTCTTATTCTTTAACAAGTATATTTATAAACAATCTTTTCCCTGTTGTTGTTGTTGTGTCTATGCATATAGTGCTAGTGCAAAAGATTAGAGTCCTCCAAAAGCCTTGGTGATAAGATCTGCAAGTTCTGGAGCCCGATGGCTATGGAGGATTTCAATTGGGGCTGCTCCAACTTGAGAGAGGGAACCGATAATGGCCAGGCAGACAAAAACATGATCTGGAGTTAATTGCGAATGGGGACAGTACTTGCAGACGGGATAGGATTTTATATTGGTTCGTGAGATCTTCATGTCTAATCTTTTCTCTTTTAAATACATTTAAAAAGCGAAAAAAAAAAAACCTCTTAAACATTTCAAAATTTTTGACTTGATTTAAAATATACATTTTCATTTCCTGTTTTTGCCTCTGGGAAAACTATAAAATTTAACTGTTTGATGATAACAATGTATACAAAAACACACACACACGAAAAAAAGAAAGAAAGAAAAATTGCAGTATTTCCTAATTTAGTTCAATGGAATTTTTTCAATCAAAAAATGCAATATACAACATATCCTTAATAAATATACCATTAAAATATTTTCAAAAAATAAAAAACAAATTTGTTTTTTCTATGTGGTATCTAACAGTATATGGGTCATATTATAAAAATAATACAGAATTTCCTCAATGACCATAATAATTAAATAAGATAAATATCTTTGCATGCCTATAAAACTATACATTTTTATATATTTTAATGCTGAAGCTCATATATATAAAGAAATTAGAGCTAAGAAAATAGTGTTACAAAATTTCAAAGCTTTTAAATGTTTTACCAACACTAGCCATCTTTGGTGACCAGTTTGTTCACCAAATTGGGATTTAGGATGTTAATTATTAATATGGGATGTATTTCTTTAAAATAATATTTGCCCTAGTAATTTGCTATGACTAAAAGACATGAAAAACACAGTTTACTGCAATTTTCAAATTATCCATTTTTATTACTACGAAATAAAAGCAGAAATGGAAATCCTACTATGGATTGAATGGCAGGTGAAAGCATATGCTTGAATGTTTGATAGAGTGAGTCCCATCATAGCATTTAAAAATATGTATATGAAATTTCAGATAGTATATGAAATTGAATTAAAAATATTAAAATTAAATAAAAAAAATTTCTAAAAATGAAATTTATACAATAAAAAAAGTAATTTTTTTAGTCTTAAGATAATATAAAAAGCATTTTTATTAGATAATTGTTTTGAAAGACATGAGCATCAATTTCCATAGGCAAGTCTTAACAATTACAACTAGAGTTAAGATTAATATATGGGCAACAAAATTGTTATTTCTCGCCAAATATAAACATGACGCATTTTATTGAAACTTTAAAAGCCGTTTATTAGTATTTCTGGTATACACCCAGGATTGTAGACTTTTACAGACTTGTTTCCATGCATTACTCTTAAGTCATTACGATTACATATCTGGCAGCATTAAACCTATTTTTATACTTAAAAGAACTTTTTGTTTTAAATCTTTTTTGTTTTTTAATTTTATAACTTTTTTCCTTTGACTGAATGTCAGAATGGTGGGTTCTAATGTAGATTTGGGTGCCTCTTATATTGGTGAAAAATTTTCACCGATGAAGTATTACTTCTGGTTTCCATGTTTTGTTTTAATTGACGTTACTGTTGGGTTACAAAATTGGGTCTTGGCGTCAAAAAAAAATTTAAAAAAATGGCCAAAATATCGAGGGGTACCCAATTGTAAACTTTTACCGAATTGTGACATGAGGAATTATTTCCAGAACACATCTAATAATATTTTGAAGCTCCAGAGCATTTAAATCAGTACAGCTATAAAAATGTTCAATTAATAAAGCAGTCTGAAATTCGTATATTTTATTTATATGTGACTGCTGCAATATGACAATTAGTAATAAGCTCGATTTCTATGCTATGTACATTAGCATTTTATATATAGAGATAGATGTTTCATCCATGGACATTTTCAATCTCATTTATAAATATATAAATAGCTAATCCTCCAGTTAGAACTGTTCTACAGCCTAATCCCCTCTTTCTCTTTTTTAAAATTAAACAAAATTGAATTTCTGCAACCAGATTTCATCTTACCATAATGTTTTCTAAACGAAATTATTTCTTGATCCCTCTTTTTAATGACAGAATAAGTAAATTTTGCAGATGATTTCTAGTATTGCTATCTTTTCACTGTCCAAAGACTTATTTTTCATAAGAATAACTCTTTAAAATTTACTCTATCTGATTATAAACAACAAATTGACAGCTCACTTACAGCCATTTAATTTAAAACAGTTTTAGTTAGCATCTATTAAATATTTTTATAAACTTTTTTTTTGTTTGTTTAAGAATAAAATTTTAAAAAGAGGCTAAATTATCTCAAATTATAATAATTACAATTTTTGAGAAAATAACCAAAAAAAAGTAATATGAGGGCTAATTTGGCAAAGATTGCAGATTTGAAAATAAAAAAAGACATATATAAGCTTTTCAAGTACTCTCAACAGCAAAATTCCCAAATCCAAATTTGGAACTATTTTGAAAAATTAAAAGTTTAAATAAGATAAATGTTTATATTTTCCTAAATTAATTAAATTAAATTTTACATTTAAACATACTAAATAAAATCTTTTAATGTAATGCAATCTGTATTAATAAAACAGAAATATATTCCAATTTATGGCTATGTTATAAATATGTTCCAATTTTTGGCTCTTTATATTTGTATTTTTTTAGTCTTCTCAAACAGGTAAAATATACAGTTACTTATTTTTGATTTACAAAAATTAAGTGCCTAGAAAAAAATAATGGAAAAAAGTGATTGAAAAAGTTGAAACAATGAAGATGCATTTCACACTTTATTTTGAAGGCAAATATTATTACAAAATATATTTAATAATGCATTTTAGATTTTTTTTAGTTATATAGTAAAACAAAAATTTCAAAGTAATTAAAGCATGGATTAAATAAATAAATTTTTAAACTTTAAAAGAAAAAAAATATTTCTGCCATACTATTTGAAAGTTAATAACATAATTCATAAAATTTCAAAAACTGACCTTTAAAAAGAATCTTTAAAAACCTCAGCTGTATTTAAGCATTTTATTCTGAAAAAAATATATTCTTTACAATGAGAACAAATCTACATTTAGTCAGAGATTTATAGTATATTAATATGCAGTTATTCATTGAAACTTATTGCAGAAATATCTCCTGCAATTTTAGTAAAATTATTTTTTTTTCTTCTTATTTTTATTGACATTTCCTTACTGCAATTAAGATGATCTAATGCAATAAAAGTTATAAATGAAGATGAGCTTTTATTGAAAAGGACGTGATATGTTTTGATTAAGAAAACATATATAATTTGCAAAGTCCTAACCCAAATTGAAAGAGTGCTTATAACTGTTTCTTGCAGCAGCACAAAATTGTCCAGTTAATGAGCACACTGAAATATTTATAAATAATGAAAAGGCACATAAGTAGTTGTAGAGCTAAGTACCCTATCTTTAATCATAGACAATTTTCAAGATTTATTGCATTACATTCTACCAACTTCTTTGTTTCAATCCCCCCCCCATTTTCTACCACTCCCCCAATTATATTCTTTTTATTTACATTGCTATTTGTTTATATATATATATATATATATATATATATATATATATTACTTTTAAGACATATCTATTAAGCATTACTGGAACTTTTTCTTTATTTATCTTCATTACTTTTCTTTCTTTATTAACCAATAAACAGATAATAGCACTTCAGAAAGAAAAATAAAGAATGTTTGGATTATTTTTGTAAATCAGTAACCTACATTAACTGGGAAAAGATGATAGATAAATTTTAAATATATTTTCAAAATTGATCCTTTCTGATATGATAAGAAAAACAAGCTATTTTATACCTAATATGGATTTCTTAGAGACATTTGAGGGCACTCTTTAGATTAATTGTTTTCTGTAAAGTAATAATAATTTCATCATACAGTAAAATATAAATTTTTGAGATGTTAAACATAAAAACCATTAGTTACATTTAAAAATATAAAGTATACTTGAAGAATACAGCAATAGTTTCAGAAAATCTCCAATAGAAGTTGATGTGTGTGTGTGTGTGCACGTTAGGATGTTTCATACTAAATAAAACTGATATGAAAAAGAACAGTTCTTGGTAAAAGAAATGTTTCTTATTCAATAATATTGCAATGTATCATTATTTAATTTATGGAATAATAATCAAGATATTTTTCAAATGTTATTAATTTGTTGAATTATCAAATTTAAAACACACTTCAAATAAATTCATATATTGTTTCAAGAAAATGTCACATGATTTTATCAAATAACTCAATTATAAGCTTATATGTTTATATGTGTAATAAATCTTTTTCACATCAATTCTATCATATCTGAAAAAATGAAATCAATGTGCAATGCAAAAAAATTTTTTTGGGGAAAAAAAAAAAAAAAAAAAAGGACATCAGTATTAAACAAGTAATTTCTGATAGCTTTTCATTGCCTTTTCAGGCTAGTTATAATTCATTGTTTTATTTTTTTAAAATCAAAAGTACCAATAATATGACACATACAAAGCGAAACAGAAATTGAAGAAAAACAAATATCTTCAGAATTTTACAAATTTTTACTAGTTATTTTTTTAAAAATAAGTGAGTAAATTTTAAAAGAATTGCATGCTTGCTATTAAAGAAATATTTAATGCTGAAAATCAGCAAATTCTTAACATTTAAACATTTTTCTATCTTAAAAAATTATTATTTATTTTAAAATGTTAATATTCTTTTTTTTAAATATTTTGAAAAATTGTAATTTTTAAAGTTTTATTCGGTTTGTGTTTTATGAAATTTAATTTCAAAATTAAAATTTAAGGAATTATAATATAAATTTAATTCAGAAAAGAAAGGTATTTTCCTTATATATATATCTATAATAATATCAATATTTTTTTTTTTTATGCCTTTCATTCTTAGGCTTCTGTAGCTCAAATTTTCAGGATCTGATTATGAAAAAGACAGTTAGCATATTTAAATTAGAAATATAATTATCATTTTCTCAAAAGATAAATGTAGATGAACTACCAACTGTTCAGAAATAAATAATATATGAATCTAGTGTATTAATTCATTTGACATTAAATCATAAGCCCCATTATTTCAATCAGCTTTAATTTTTCTAACTATTAAGAATGTTGCCTGCATTGGATTTAGAGTAAATATATATCATTCTATCAAGACTATATATATCATTCTATCAAGTATTAGATTTTTTTTCCTTTACTGCTTCCTTGCTACAATCAGAACTTTAAATAGTAATTATTAAAAATTCTTAATCTTCTCTTCAAAGAAAACTCTTTTATGCAGAGTTTTCTTTGCATAAAAAACTCTGCATAAAAGAGTTTTCTTTGAAGGGAAAATGAAGATTGCAATTATATAAAACAATTTCATTAAAGATATTATTGAAAATTTATTTTCATTCTTTTTTCCCTTCATAATATCAAAATGTATGTACAAAAAAGTAAGAAAAGAACTATCATAAAGCTGCAAATTCATTTTTAATTTAGTAACTTTTTTAAATCAAGTAATTTGCACATTTTACAATTTTAGATATACCCATAATACTTGTATATATGTTGCAAATAAGAATGTCTGTAACATTCAATGTCAGATTGTTTAGTAAATGCTTTTTATTCACACTTTCAAACAATGAAGACACTGTGGAGATTAATTAGACACTTTTAAAATAATGAATTGGTAATTTCTTATATATTTCTAATTATGAATATCCTTGTTCAAAGTGATAAAAAGTATAACTGCTAATCTGACATGCTTTTTCTAAAAATGGGATTTGCTAATTATATGAAAGTAATTAATCTCAAAATAGTCCTATATTACTTTAAAAAATTTAATCCTATTTTACATTTTATTCTTAATATCATGAAAATTCAATAAAAAATAAAAATACTAAAAGGAATGGCTAAAATCTCTCTAAATATCATACATTGATACATAATAAATAATGAAAAAAATCTTGGATTTTAATCATTTTTACTTTCTTGTATACAAAGTAAACAGAAATTATTGTAATCGTCAAAAAATTTGAGTTAGATATTTTGATGAATGACTATACTTTAGACCTCTCCGAGTTCAAAAATCACATGTTTGGAAAATGTCTGTCCATGACAAAGATAATTCAAAAACACCTTGAGCAAGATGAAAGAAATTTAGTATATGATCTTTCTGCCAAATTTGTAGATTTTTATCAAAATTTGAGCAAAATCTATCTAGAGGAAGTCTGGCTGTTCAAATATAACTGAAGATAAATACAAAATGACGAGAGCAAAACGGATAAAATTCAGTACACAGATTTAAAATCTTTATTATAGTTACCTATCAAATTTTGTAGCAAACCCATCAAGGAGTTGAATGTCTACCAATCTATAGCTTCAGAATCATGCAAACATAACTTAAAAATACAATGATTGAAATATCAAATTTGGTTGTGATTTTGTGACTATGATTGTAGTTCTGTTTCAAATCTTGTTTTTTCAATTAGTTTGGAAAAACATGCCTAAACATTTAATAAATTCAATTTCCAGATTCTATTAATTACATACCAGGGATTAATCACCAAAAAATTTGTAAAGGACCACATGATAGATTCATTAAAAATGCTAAATTCACACAAAAGTTTAATATTTCCTATTTATTATTTGCCAATGCTATGTAAGGCATTCTCTGCTTTATCTAAGACCACAATTTTTGGGGGTGGGGAAAATAGGGAAAAAACACTTTTATTAGAAAGTATGCAAGAAAATTTTGAGGTGACCATTCCTGCTGATTTTTACTGCACTCATTTGTAAATTCATCAAAAGTAATTTTAAATTGAACTTCCTATTATGTTCACAGAAGATTAAAGCATATATACATGATTAAATAATATATTTCTGCAATAAACACTGAAATAAGAAAAGAAACAGAATTTATATTTTTGATAAGTGGAAAGTTATTAAGGAATACACAGTCAGTGTCAACACTAAATGCTCTTCCAGGGCAATGACAACTATTTTAAATAATAAGAAAAAGTAACATGTGCAAAATTATAAGTTTAATAAAAATTACTTTCATTACTTATCATAATCGTATTTAAAAATAGTGCTGAGAAAAGGGGAAATCTAATTCAGATGCAAAGGAAAATAATTGTATTTAGCAAACTTAGCAAAAAAAAAAAAAAAAATAGATATCTATTTATGTAAAAATTTCTTTTACATGTGAATAGATCTGCCAAGAGCCGAACCTCAAGGCATGCATGTACTCATTTCAAAAAGGACCCCTTTCCTGTTCACTATTCTGAGACATCACCTTTCCTCATCTGGGATTTTGACCACTCTCTTCTCAGAAGATCTGCTATATATACATGAAATGGATGGCAATAAAAGCAATTACACATATCATTTCAATAGTTACTTTCAATTAGACTTTAAAATAACTCCAAAAAGTTTAATTAAACTTAAAACCCAAACCCAAAAAAATTACTCCAAAATCTTTTATTTAACTTAACTCAAAAAGTTTAAATTAAACTTAAAAAGACATATATAAATGCCCCATGAATAAAATACATCGCTATTAAAATAATGTCATTTCAAACATAATTACTGTGTAGATAGTATAAAAATGATCATAATAGTCATGCTTAATGTAGCATTGCAGGGTGATGGTAGCTTCCTGGTAAGGTTTTAGCTTCAAGATGCAACAGGCTATAGGTTTGAAACATGATCTTATCAAAGGTCCACTATGTAAATGGACTTGCACATTAAATCCCACATAGTGAGACAACATTCTCTAATTGGTATTATGCAGAGGCTAAGAGAACAGAGTGCAAGCTTAGGTATCACCCTTGTCCTCACTGAGGTTCAGAATTATGAGGTACATCCCAAAAAACCCTTGTGTTGCTTTCAAATAGGATATTAAAATAAATAGCATGGCATAACTTTTAAACAGAATAATCAAAACCAACTTTTCAAAGAAAATTATTGAAAACACCAGATACAAATATATAAATCACAACAACAAAAGGAATAATTACTCTTTCTACAAAATGAACATAATTCATATATGTATAAAATTATTTATGCACAGAACTATATAAACAAAACTGAAAAATTCTAATACCTGAAATATGATTCAATTAAAAAAAATTTGTCTCTAAATTTCAAAAGCAGAATATTTAAGAAGTTAATAACATAATAAAAAATTCAAATTAGTGATTGTTATTTTAATGTATTAGAAAAATCATTTGGCTGAAGTGTAGTTTAGTGTGCCTTGAGTTTGTCACCAATATGGCAACCCAACAAAACAATTTTCTAGCAACCCTAATGCTGTTGTGGTGAATTCTTATGAGTGAGGATAGAACCTGGGACCTTGTGGTTTGCAGCCCAGTAACATGACCACAATACAAAAGCAATTGCTCGGGTAGCATAGCTGTTAACTGGCTTATAAGCTTTTCACTACAAACTGTCCCTCCAGTGAGTCAGAGGTGAGATGAATGATATGTCTGTTGAGGGGTGTTGTATTATTTAGCTGTTGATTCTAATGTGCCTGTAGCCATTTGAGTAGTGCCAAGCGTTATGGTGAGAGTGTGTGGGTAAGTGGTTGCTGCGTCAAGCGAGTCTGATGGCTTTGTGTTGCTGCGTCAAGTGAGTCTGATGACTTTGGTTTGCTGTGGGTAGATGGTGCCACAACAGCTGTACGAAGGATGAAGGTTCATCGTCCGAGGTCACCAATGTTGCAAATTGAATTGGGCGAGGATGGAACCTGGGACCTTGTAGTTCACAGATGAGCAACATGACCACAATACAATAGCAATTGCTCATGTAGCATAGCTGTTAACTGGCTTATAAGCTTTTCACCGCAATGTTTTGTTTACTACTTTTTACAATGGTTGGGTTGTACATGAATTAAAACTATTTTATAAAAAATTTTAAATTAAAAATAATAAAAAAATATCTATTAAAATTTTAATTTAGTTCTGTATTACAATTTTAAAAAAATTACTACTAATAAGACATTGCAATTTTATTTTTAATATGAATAAGAACAGAAAACATTCTTTTGCAATTTTTAACTGTCGGAATACGCTTTAAGAAATTGTCTGAATTCTTACTTTAAAAATCTTCTGCAATGGAATTCCTTGCAATTCTCATAATTCTTTTTATGCTCTGATGCTTCTTTGATAATTTGTTATGTCGGTAATTGTGCAAGTATGGATGTCGGGTGAATGAGATGGCAGGAAGTATTTCGAACCTGCAGAATGGATGAAGGAAGAGTGGAATATATGTTTTTCTTTACTAGTTGATGTGATGAAGTTGGAAAAAGGATGCTTGTTTGAAATTTTGTATGGAAGAATGTTTCAATTGCTTCTACCTCCATTTTTTCTTTTCTTTTAGTTATGTACTGTTCCTGTTATTCACACAGTCCTTATGTGCAATGTGCTAATGAAGCTACTAGGTTCCTGCTGCTAGCAAAGCTGTAGGATGTCTTTTTTTTTTAAATTTAAAAAATTCTGCTAGTGCCTTCTTCAGATGCTGAAGATGCTCTAAATTTTACTCTCTACACAACAGACCGGTGCAACCGTTTTGAAAAACTTCTTTATTTTAAAATTGTTAAGATAAGCAGCAATAGTGATCCCAAAGGTTTAAAAAAAAAATCTTAGATAAAACAATACTTATCATGAAAGGTCACAATTTTAATGCAGAAAATGTTAACTATTTCACAGAAGTGTTTATTTTGTCCACCATCTTTATTAGCAACCACAGCAAGGGGCACACTAAGCTACACTTTTACCAATCATTTTTTCTGCACCTAATTAAAATATGCTTATTATAATCAGAGCTCTAAAAAAAGAATAGTTAAAATTTAAATCATTATGTATATGTCAATTTTTAACTTATTAGAAATGTTTGAACCCCAGGGTTTACTGAAACAATGGCTTCTAATAATCAATATGTAATAAATAATTTTAGATAGATAGGAAAACTCAAAGTAAGAAGCTTGAAGTAAATAAAATACTCATAAGTGTCAATCAACTACAGAACCATTTGATAAAACATTTTTGAAGCATTTCAAGTTTATATATATACATATATATATATATATATATATATATATATAGATTTTTTTTATAAAACTAAGTTAAATATAAACTATTCCTTTTGTCAATGATTACATTAATATACATTAAACATATATTTAGCAGAGATTTAACATTTTCTTATGAATGCTTCTGACTCTTAAGGTATACAACTAAGTTGATAACATAAATTTAGATGAAATCACAAATTTTTATTTTTTTACAGCTTTTGAAAATAGGCACGTTTTTGTTTCCAAGTGATTATTTTATCTTTATGTCAGTTAGAAGCCAAATGATAGCAAACTATTGGCATGTAAATGATGCTTATTTATAAGTAGAGAAGAACAGATTTTTCATAATTCTACTGCACGAGAATCCTCATATCTAAAAAAAATTTTGAAGATACCTTACTGAAATTTATAATTAGTGCTCATTATATTATGCAGAATGAAATGAACAATGGATTTGATGTTGAATGCTCTAGAAGTGAAATATGATTGTTCATATATTGTTGAATAAAATTCCAAACTTTCATAGGTAATTTCATATATTACACAATTTTTTTTTTATTTTTGAATATAAGTCTTATATAATAGTTAGTTATACTCTAAAATATGTTACAAAGAAAAATGAAAAACTGTTAAAATTTTTCTTTAGAACTATCCTAGTTTTTGTAATAAAATTTTCGTCAAAATATGCTTTTTCTTCAGAAATTACGAATATATTTAAATGTCTTCCCCATTAGTCATTCTTTTATTCTCACATGAATAAAAAAACATCATACAAACATAAAAATATTTGTTTTTTCAAAAAATTCCCTCCGAACTTAAACGGATACCTTAAAGCGATAGCAACTTACATGTAATCTTAAGGAATTGATTTTACGATAAAAAGTAAGAATAAATAAAAATCTTCATTTTAAATAAAGTTATACATACAACTCTGTAACATTTCAGTCAAAGTTTCCAAACATGTTCTCTCTGCAGTTGTAAAGCCAGCTTCGTAGCAAGCAGAACTTACAGCAGCAAATAAAACCTTCCTTCTCGTTGTAGAAGCTGTTGAATCTCCAGATGACATTTTTAATCGAAAAAATAATATAATGATGCAAATTAAGTTATGATTTATTTGTAATAACTTAAGGGACAAATCCACTAACAACACAAAATAAAAACCTAGTCCATCCAATCAAAACAAAATTTTAGATTGCCACCAAAGCTAACGAAATAAATGAAATTGGGATATGTTAGTCCATTATGGCTATACATTCAAGACTTAATTACTGTTGTTTCGAAATAGTAAATTTCTGCACCTCTACTGTTTATTACTATTTATTTAGTATTCAAAGATAAAGAGAGCATCATCAAAAGAAGTTATTGTAACAGAAATAGATATTAATATGACATTATTTTTCATATTCGTGCCGCATTTCTCATATCAAAAACTAACAAAGAAACTGTAATTTGATTTCTGAGAAAAAATAAAATTATTTCACCTTTAAAAGTATATAAGATTCTTCAGAACTTTGCAGATTACTAAATTGCTGTATGGTATACTCAACTATAACCGTATTATTATATTAACGCTGCCCTTGTTTTCGAAAGAATTTGATTGGTCGGAGAAGAAGGTTTGTCTCGTCTCTATCTCATCATCTGATCTCACCTCATCTTCAACCGGTCCTGACTCTTGAGCAATAAAGTTCAAATAAAAGGATAAATAAAAAAAAAACATATAAGGAAATAAAGCATCAAATATTTTTTGACGCGTGTGCTAATAAGTGGTAGGGTGCCTTATCCAATTGAACTGCGATTTTCTTTCCAAAATCAAACTCTATTTGAAAATTTCTGCAAATTAATTTTATAAAAAAAATATGTCTAAAATACAGTGTAAGGTCTTTTTTTATTTGTTTCTGTCCTGTGTAATAAATAAATGTTGTAATTTTATGGATAGTTAATATTTACAAATTATATTTCAAATTAATTTTTAGAAGTGTTCAAAAATTATTTTATATTTGATTAGCTTAAATGGTGTAAAGTACTTTATTTAATTCCTTATTAATAATATGCTTTGTATTGTTTCATGTCGTAAAGTTCTTTCTTATTCAAAGCCGAAATTGTGACTTATAAAGTTTACCTTAATCAGCATATTATTTTAAAATTTTTTGTTTAAATAGACTTAAAATTAATTTTTTATTAATATTATTAAACTACCTTTATTTTTTTCATAAATACAAATATGTATATATATTCATGCACTTTCTGTTGCAAAGTAATTATTGCTACATATTTACTATAATTTCAATATTTGATATTTTCAGGTGGACCTGTTGTTGATATTCTTGGAGATGAGATGACCAGGTAAGTAAAATATTTATTTGTATTAAAAATAATCTTTTTATTTCTCTTTTTGCAGACATTTATCTCAAAAGAAATTTTCCTATTTGATTATATCTTTTTATGTGCTTTCAAACATTAATATTAAATTCTCTTCTAAGCTTAATTTGAAATTTCTTTATCTGAATAACAACTTTGAATTTGAAAACTCAAAATTATATTTGACAAATTTTATATAGTGAAAAAAATGATATATAGTAAGAAAAATGTCGGACACATATTTAAGTATGTCATACATTTGATATTTCACTGTTAGAATATTTCAATTAAAAAATTAGATTTTATATGCTTATAAATAGTTTCAAATGTTTTTTATTGTTAGATTTTACAATGTTTAAAATAAACCTAGTTGATTAATTAGTATTTTAATGCTAATGATTAAAAATTTTATATCTGCATGTTAAATTTCCAGCTGAAAGTTTTATTTTATTTGATTATCCTTTAGGATTATATGGGATCTAATCAAAGAGAAACTTATTTTTCCATTTCTGGATGTAGAGCTCCATACTTATGATTTGGGAATTGAAAATCGAGATGCTACAAATGATCAAGGTGATTTTCAAATTATTTGTGTGATAATTGGTTAAAAAATTTTTTAAATGTTGGCTAATTAAATTTCAAACATATACTGCAATGATGTATTAATTAGTTTTACTTGGAAGATTCTAAATAATAACTGATGACAGGGCTTTTATAAAATTTAAAGATAAATTATTGATAGTTATGTGAAGTTATTGAAACAACTTCCACAATTATTTTAAAAATCAGTTTAATGAAAAATTATAAATTCCAAAAAGTGTCTAGATATTCTGTATAATTTACTCTGTAAAATTAATACTAACATTCTTCATTTAAAAGTGAGATACAAATTCTGTGAAATTTATTTATTATCTTTCTTTTTGACAGTTTTAGTTTCAAACAATGTTTTAATTAAATTTCATTATTTAAGAAAAATCATATAGCCGATAATTTTTTTTGTGCGTGTATGTGATCTGATTATTTTATGAAATTTTTATATTAGCATGACTAAAGTTTTTGAATACAATTTTTAAGTCTTCAAAAAATATTTTATTGAAAAACATTCTTGGAAATTTAATCTGGAATATTAATCTTTAGCTGCAAATTTGCCTTCATTTTTTAATGCCTGTAAAGAATTTAATTATTTACTATCATAAATATATGAATAAAGTTTTACCAAAAATGAAATTATTATTTTTGCAGTGACTATTGATTGTGCAAATGCTATTAAGAAATACAATGTTGGAATAAAATGTGCTACTATTACTCCAGATGAAAACAGAGTAGTTGGTATGTAGGAAAAAAATTTTCATAATTCTAGTGTTTTATATCATTTATTTACCCTAGTATTAAAGAAGTATTTTCATGCATAACTGCAAATATGCTTGAGTTGATTTTTTTTAATAAATTTTCATTCAGTTTCCTGATGTAAAAAGTAAATAAGAAATAAAAATTTTAATAATATGGCAGTTTTAATTTTCTTTCAACATTTGTTGTAACTTTCTTTCTCTACCTCTTAGGTATTAATGTAATTTAAAATTTATTTTTATTTATTCAAAAGTTTATATGAAAGCAAAAATGTTTGAAAATGTTTTGAAGATCTGATTTATTTGCAATTTATAATAATTCAGAAGTGGAGGTGCATTAAGTAAAATGTTCAGCTTTAAATAAACATCTTCAAATCTTATTTTAAGAACAGGATATTAATCTTATGTTTTTTTTTGTCTTGTTAGTAATTACTTATTATACCACACATTTACTCTTTTTACTGTAATCTACATAATTACTTATCAACATCAATTGCTGATCGGGAGGAACAAAGTTTTTTTTTTATCTTAGTTGTACAATGCACTGTTGTCTGTAATCTTATCTTTTTAAATTTCATCATTTTTATTATCTTAATTTTGATATGAAACTTTAAATACATAAATGGGCACCATTTTTTTTATCATTAATTTTCATATAAATTTTGAAATATCTATATTTTATACAACATGCTGTACTTTTGCATACATATAAATTTTCAAATTTATAAGAGATCTCTATCTGTTATTTGTCATTTTGTGTATGCACTGATATTTATATTTCATGGGATATTTTTTATGCTTTGTGCTAATATCTTTTTAAACTGTGGGGCACTTTTATCATTTCCTTCTTCACATCCAGACGGAAGAAAAAATTTAAGTAGTTTAAATTGCAAATCATTTTTTTAATCAGTGTTAATAAATAATGCATAAATAATACAAGGATGTTAAATTAAATTAAAAGACATTTTGTATATATTTGGTTCCTTCTTTCTGAAAAACTCTGCTTCCTTATAGTAAATTGTTTTCTTATTTGTATTCTTTGAATTTCTGCTTGCATCATGACATAAGTAGGGGAGAAAAAAGACTTCCTTGTAAAATTACAAATGACCTAGTTTTCCTTATTATATACAATTAAAATTATCATTGTTATTGTCAAACATATTTTTTGTTATTGTAAAATAACAAATATAATTCTTGCAATCAGACTTTAGATGAGTGAGAGGTTATTAATATTTAGGAAAACTAATGGAATGAGGGTAAATTGTTAGCATTAATCATGGTCTTGTTTTTCTATATATGTGATTATTCTCGTATTATTTTTAATTTTAATATGAACATCACTATTGTGGATTTCTGAAATGAAGAATCTGTGAAATAAAACATTATTCTTTTGCATGATGCTGTTCTAAACTAAAGCTAAATAATAATAATAAAAAAGAACTTTTTTTTTTCTTTTTAAGTTTCTACATATAGAGACATTGCCATTTTTAAGAGTAATTGCAATTAGATACAAAGTTACCATGCACATATGATGTTAATTTAGGTACATATTTTAATTCTTTTATGTATAACCTTCAGCAGAATGAAGAAAGATTACTGTGATACATTGGCTATTTGTCGAGGCCAACCGCCCATAATCCAGTTTGAGCTTGTGGTAGCAAAGAAAGTAATAAGTTAGAGAGAATTATTCAAAAAAAGATTTGCTAAGTATAGGAAAAAATAGAATAAAACCCAAAAAAAAAAATAGGAAAATAAACATTAAAAAAAAAAAAGAAGAGAGAAATACACTATAGTGATTGATAAAAGACTGAGCTTCAAAAACCACTAGAGTGATTGGAAGCCTATCAGGAGAATAGTGGGAAAGTGTTGTCATTTAATGCAATGCATTTACAACTTTTTGTGTTGTGAAAAAAAAAATCCTACATAATTGAAGTACATGATTGTTCCTTCCCCCCTACAAAAGGTTTCCTTTTTTTTTGCTTTTTTTATAGGCAATGGATTTGATATTATAGGTCTTGGTAATTGTGTATAAATAATCAGGATTATTTATTATGACTATATTATTTATTCAATGCTATGGAATGAATGTTCTAAACTTTGATCTTATTTTTTAAGTTTACAAATAAGTTTTTTTTTCAAAAGTTTGAATTTATAATTAATTAGAATAGAATTCTGTGATGAAATTTTGAAGAGTATTTAATTAATAAAATTCTTATTCAGATATAAGCTAATATTTATACAAGCAGTTTGCAGTTGGTCAGTATTTCATCTTATTGAATAGGCTTATAATTTGGGTTAAAGTTATTTCTGTAAGATGATGCCTCTTTTATGACATTATGAATAAATGTCTTATTGTTTTTGTATTTTTTCTTACTCTGTATTATAATATTTGCAGAATTCAATTTAAAACAAATGTGGAAATCTCCCAATGGAACTATTCGAAACATATTAGGTGGAACTGTTTTTAGAGAAGCTATTATATGTAAAAACATTCCTCGACTTGTACCGGGTTGGATTAAACCTATCATAATTGGTCGTCATGCACATGGGGACCAAGTAAGTTTTTATATGCTTTTTTGAGTATTAAGTTTAACTAAAATAATAAATTTCAATTAACAATACAAATTAACTGCCTTTATTATTCACCTGAAGTATCACACAATTTTCCTATCTTCATTAATGTGAAATAATCAAAATTTCAAAACATTTATAGATGATAGTTGAATATTTATCAGTTTTATTAATTATTACATCTTTAATAATATGTTCATTTAAGATGCACAATATTAATTGAAAGATTTCTGTTAAAATTACTTATTATTTTTTTAATTAATGAGGTTTTATTTTCATTTTTTGTAAGTGTTACTGGTAGTTCATAATATGTGTCCACAAATGTCAAAAGAAAACTTTAGTTATTGTGATTATTTGGCTTTCTACACAGATTGGAAGAGGGTGATAAATATTATTTCTTTTTTCCTGTCTTACCAGGATTACAATTTATAAACAATACACTGAATTAATGTAAAGAATTCTGTACCAAAAGAAGATCTTGATAGAAAGAGAGGAAAAATATTTGGATTCCCATTTATGAATACTTTTTTTTTTGCTGTATTTATCTTTATAAATGTTATTCTTGTTGTATTTAAATTTATTTGAATTTATACATCTATTGCAATGCACTAAGTAGAAATAATACTGTTAATTGGATAGGTTATATATATTTTTTTTATTATTACACTATTCTTTATATCAGATGGCTTCTTTCATAACCATCAAAAGCCTTTGTAAATGAGAATTTGATACATCATTAATGTTGGAGCTAAGGTGTCCATCCTTCGAAAAAACTCGCTACGAAACGGTGTCTAGGGTTAAATATAGGTCCTATTATACATATTTACAACTTTCAGTACATATTACAGCGTGGGCACCTCATCGTGCTGCCATGGTCCACAGCCATTTTCCCCGAACAGTCCAGCACCCGCACGCTCTAGTTTCATTCCATCTACTAGTGTTAGTGTTCTCACTGGCACCGCCTGCGCCATCTCGTGGAAACTGTAAGCTGCTTCCACATGAAATATACTTAAAGTTGATGCAATTGAAAATATTCTGAAAGATATACCTTTAGTTTGCTTTGTTATAGAAGCACAAAATATAGAGAACTTGTTCACTTTGTATTGTGAAATGTAGAGAGATGTGATTCAGTAAATTTAAAATAATAAGAGTGTTTCAAGTAAAAATTAAAGTTCTGGTTTGTCATTACATAATTCTACAAAATTGTTTGTTGTGACTTGTTTGAGTATAATAAATTTTTAAAAATGTAAGAATGTGCTAATTATTTCTGAGTTTTCTTAACAATATCATTCATTAAATTTTTAAAGTTACTCAAGAAACAAGAGACCATTTGTGTATTAGAATAATATTGCTTCTGAAATTTCTGTATTTTATAATTGTTTTTATATGTGCATTGATATTTTTCTTTAACAGTACCGAGCTACTGACTTTGTGGTTCCAGGACCTGGAAAAGTAGAAATCACTTATACCCCTGCTGATGGAACTACTCCAATTTCATATACTGTGTTTGATTTCAGAAATGATGGAGGTGTTGCTCTTGCTATGTATAACACAGACAAGGTATATATTTTAATTTGTATTTATTTAAATTATATAATATATGTAATACTAAAATAATAAAATGAAACCAAAAATGTTAGAAAAATATTTTCTTTTAAAATTGGTATTATTTTTACTATGTTTTCAAAAGGGAAGATCTGTAAATTTCAAATGTTTTATGAATCAATGTTTTTTTAGTAATAATTTGTTTAAATGTTTCATTGAATATTTTGAATAAAATTTCAAAGAAAATATTGCTGTTGGGAAATAGCTTCTTAAAGAAAATGTTAAATTGTCCAATAAGATCAAATCACTTAGAAAAAAATTAAACATATTATTAATATTTAAAAACTACAACTAAATTGCTCTGGTATGGAACAAAAAAAAGTGAATTTTAACTTAATTGAAGTTGTGAAATATATTGTTTAATACCAATAATTTTAAATAAAATTAAATTCTGCAATGTTGTTGGTTATTTTTAAATAAAATTATATTAAATTCTATTTTTCATTATTAAATGCATTGCTACAATTAAGCAGCCTTTTTTCTTATTATTTTAATTTCTCCTAAACTGTTCCAAGATTTTGAGATTCATTATTTTAAAAAATGACAATTTGTACAGACATTTTCATTTGGAAAAATAATGCATTTCTTAAATGACAGAATAGTTTTTTTTATGAAATTGATAGTGATACTTTTAAAATTAAATTACTTGTACAATATTTCATAAGTGATACTAATCATGCTGAAAAATTTAAGGATATTAAGTTTAATATTGGTGACATGTTTATACTGTATATCCAAGAAGAAAAAAAAAATTTTACCAATGAAATATGTGTAATTACCAAAAATCAAATTGATTTAGTTTTAAATTGTTTCACTTATTATCAGTGTAATTAATATTTAAGTCAAAATTCATCTTTCACAATGTGAAATCCTTTTTAGCTATGTAAAAGTTTAAGAAGTGAAAATTTTAAAAACATATTTGCTTATGAAAATTAAACAAAATGGAATTTGAACTTTCAGTTTATGTACCAAATTCTGTACATTAAATGTGAGTTTTATTTTTTTAAAACAATTGTCTTTTTGAATCATATTTTGGAAGCTTTGGAATGCTGTACTATCACTTAACAAGTTGGATTACTTCATAAAAGATTAAAGTAAAACAAGACTAGATATTTTATGATAAAACATAGTGATTTTTTAAGTACCTTTCTTCATAGTTTTTTTTGATATGTTGAAATTAAAGAAGGATAAGATGAGTAAATTCAGATAAGATGAAGATAAGATAAGATGCATTTGCTTTCAACTTCATTTTTGTTTCATCACTGATCAGATTATTTATATTGATTGCTTCATAATATTTTACTTAGATATGTTAAGAAGAAACAAGAGGAATAAATTAATATTGTTTGGGAATTATAAAAAAAATCGAAGCTATATTTTTATAAGCATTACTCAATAAGGATACATTTTATGCTTTTAGTTATTTTATGTGCATTATTTGTAAATGTAGTGAAATTGTAGAGACATAATTTGAATAAAAGTGAAATACCAAAATCGGTATTTTATATCTATATATTTTTTTATTTCTTTTTAGTCAATTACCGACTTTGCGCACAGCTCATTTCAGTATGCACTGAAAGTTAACTATCCTTTGTATTTGAGGTAAATAATGTGCTCTGTAGTTTAAAATTTTCCTTAATAGCTTTTTACATCATTTGAAGCAAACATTTTAACATAGCAATTTATTTTTGTAGAAGAATTATTTAACATATATGAACTATATATTATTTATTGTTAAGAAAATGTTTTGATAACTGTAATAATTCATTTTTTTAATAAATGAAATAACCTTTGTAGTAATTCTTCAGAAATTGAACATAAAATTATTATATAAATTTCCATATTAACTGAATAAAGAACTGAACAATTTATTAGCAGAATAAGGAATGAAAATTATTCAGATTATAACTTTCTCTTACTTTTACTTGAAAAGATTAAGTTATACTTTATACTAATAATATAAATTGGAATCACTACTAGTCATATTATTATTTTATGTCAAGTGGACTGATTATGCTAATGAAATGTCATATTTTCTGTGAATTTCGTATCTCTTAAAAAAATATTTCATCTACAAAAAGATTCATCTTTCAGGTGTAGCATTTACAATATTTGGAAATAAAAATAAAGAGATTTTAAATAGAAACATTTTTGTGAATTGGTAGTCATCATTGAATTGCTTATTTTGTTATTTTATTCATTTTTTTCGTCCATTAAATTTATACCATATTTCTGAACTTGGACAAAAAAAAAATATTCTGATAAACTCGCTACTTATTAAAAATTATCCTATCTGCCTTAATTATATCTCATGCTTGCTAATTATTTTGTGTCATTTTTCTTGTCTTGATATTAAAGATAATCAGAAACAATTCATGTTGTGCTTTAAAAAAATTGGTAAATTAAAAAAATTTATCTGTTTTCTTAATAAAAATATCCAGACAATTGATACGGTTATTATTAAATATTTTTTAAAGTATATTTTATATATGAGGTTGAGATTTTATATCTTTTAACTAAAGCTTTATGTAATAATTACTTTAGTGCAAATAAAAAACAAGCATGGAAATTTTATCTTTAAATTTATTTCTCTAAAAAAATAATTAAATTAGAACTGAAAGATATATATTTCTTTAAATTAACAGAAAATCAAAACTGTATGATAATCATATAAATCATCAAATAAAAGATAACTTATAGAAATAATAAAATATTTCATAATTAATAATGTTATTTAAATTTTGTACAGAAACTTATAAAACATTTAATTATAAAATTGCATTGTATAGTATATTGATTATTATTTAAATTATATTCAGATGGGTAGCAAATTTATATTGCTTATATTCAGGTTTTAAAAATCTGTTGTTTATGAATTATTTCATTTTAAATAACTTTTTTTTCATCTGATAGCACTAAGAATACAATTCTGAAAAAATATGATGGACGATTTAAGGATATATTTCAAGAGATCTATGATAGGTAAAATACTATTTAATTTTTGAATTTTATGAGTGTATTGAAAGTATTTTTTTTCCCAAAGAAACTGCTTTTCTAGTAAGAATTTAAATTCATATTATTTCTGAAGAAACTGTTTTTGGCATTGTCATTTAAAATGCATTTTTGAAATTAGCATGTACTTCTGCCTTCATAGTATTTATATAGTGAGATATTTTGCGGAAAATATTGTTAAATGCTTAAATTTAGTTTTACAATTCATTTTCAATAGACAAGGAACTGAGAAAACTCACTTGCTTATGTATATATATAATGCAGCAAATATATTTTATCCAGGCTCTTAAAATTAATTAATCTTAACCACTTGAATTCAGAATTCACTCTACCTTCTGAGACTGAGTGGATTGGTGGAGATTCTGCTTTCTTATATTTCTCAGTGTTTAATTTCTGTGAATTAAAATGCCTAATATTAAGCTGTAATGTAGTGTGAATATCACACAGTTAAAATAAATGCGTTCTCAGATAGATTGCTATAAAATCTCCATTTGAAGGTGTTTGAGCTCTATATGCGTTCCTACAATTTGTTTTCTGTTCTCTGCTATGCTATTAACTTTTGCAACAAATAAAAAGTTAATAGCATAACTAAAGACAAATAAAGCAGAATTTTAATGAGAACTCCTTTTTCTGTTCATTTACCAGAAATTTATATACAGCAAGACTTCATTAATTCGCTACTCAAAAGGACCAAACATTTGAAACTGAAAAAAACTGATAATCCAGTTTACGAATATGTCAGTTCCAAATCGTTGCACTTATTTGTGCATTTGAATTTGCTTTGTATTCAACTGGATGGAATTAATATTTTAAAAGCAGTATGGCTCATTGTTTTTACCTATCACAAGTGTTTTAGTATATTATTTTCATTCATATTAACACCAAGCAAAAGTGTTAGTGGTTATTTGCATGCTTTTCCAGACGTGCACTTTTCATTTTTAAATGACCAAAAAATTTAAAATGACAATTAAAAGATTTTATCAGGCTAAAGACATTAAAATAAATTAATTTTATCAAGATTAAAATTGTTTGTTGTATCAAACTTAGATAAAATGTCCTCATGAATGCCAATTTTCCAGTCTTCTGTAGCACCACCATCAAAAGCTGCTGTTTCTCTCGCAAATCATTTTAAAAGATAGGCTACCTCTGTCTTTGAAATGTTCCAACCAACCATTGCTGCAGCCAAATTTTTAATTATCATTTCCACAGCAATATCTATGGCATTTTCTTTCAGAATCACGGTAGAAATTTTCCACTTTGGTATGTTTTATTGTCTGGCAAGGTTACAATCAGCTTCTTCAGTGACTTGTTTCAGTGAAAGAATATCTTTTAATGTAGTGCTCAGAATATGGTTTTCTTTGGCAAAAGCTGCTTTCAAAAAATTTTAAGACTCCACCTCCTCCCTCCCCTCAGGCATAAAAGATAATGAGATATGTTTTTGTTTCTCTGGCATGTTAAAAACAGTGCAAGAGGAAAAGTAGCCCTTATAGTGGGTCTTACTCGCTATGAAATGAAGTAACACTCGGGAGTGGCTAAGAAAAATGTTTACACTGGACAGAATTGCAACAAGAAGAGTGCTTTGAATAATTAGCAGTGAGAAGTATAATACACAAAGAAATTCAAAAACCTATATTACCAAAATGGTTCTTGTATGGAAAGGAATGCTTAACAGCACTAGGATCCTGCAGATGTTTTGCACATGTGATCAAAAATTCCATATAAAGACTTGGTTTTTTTAAAGTGAAAAAGTGGTGTTAAAAAGAAACATGATGACATGCAAAATAGAAAAGAAAGTTTGATCACTTTTGTGGGTGATGAGTTATTTTGTATAGAATTAAATTTGGTAATGGGTGAAGGAAAGTTATTTTTCATAATTTTGTATGAAAACATTGCCGAACCAAAAGAAAATGGAGGAGTGCTGCCTCTTACTGTGTGTGCATGCATACATGTAATATTGCAAAAGAAATTATAGCATTTTCAGACAATGGTGTGAAATGATACTATGCTTCATTTAAATGCTATAATGGACCAATGTTATAGATGTGAAAAAATGATATAAATCTAAGGTACAAAAAAAAAAAAAAATGCAAAGGTCAGTGCACAATTTATCCAGGCTGAACAAATTATATATATGTATATAATTTTTTTCGTTTCACTCTTTAAATAGTCATAATTAATTAATTTTAATTAATTAATTTAGCCCATTTATTGTACTGTAAAAATTCATTTAGGCATGAATATTTATTTATAAAGTTATTTTATAACAGTTGCTGTTATTTTCTTTATCCTTTATTTATCATATGCTTTATACTTCTTAAGTTTTTAAAGCAATGAGAAATATTATGAAAAGTTATCATTCCTCTCAAAATATTATTCTTAAAAAATTGTCATATTATTTTGGTATGGTACATTTTTTCCCCTTATTTAAGTTATGAACCATTATTTTAATGTTTTTGTTCTCTATAGGGAATACAAGGGCAAGTTTGAAGCTAAAGGAATATGGTATGAACATAGACTCATTGATGATATGGTTGCACAAGCTATGAAGTCTGAAGGAGGATTTGTTTGGGCTTGCAAGAATTATGATGGTGATGTGCAGTCTGATTCCGTTGCCCAAGGTAACATTTTCTGCCTTGCAGATGTTCAATAACAGTAGCAATAGTCAATGCATATATTTTTTATTTACACTTTTACATACACACACAAAAATATATCTGGTCTTTTTTTTGTGTGTGTATGTGTGTGTGCGTGTAAATTGAAAATTTTCAATTTAGTAAGTATGCATGTTTAAAATATTTAAAAATTTGTACAATTTATTGTAAATAAAAGGAAAATGATAATTCATACTTTTCTGCAAAATGAAGAATCACAAAATTTATTTCATGCTGTTATAAAAACATAAAAAAAAATATGCTGAATACAACCTTTTGTTGATTAAATATTTTTGAAATTATTTCTTCATTGAATGCAAGCAAATTCCATGCTTTAATTTTCTTATTGAAAAATTATTTTTCGCTTTGTACCAATCTTAAAAAATTTCCTTCATAAATATTTTTTAGTTAACTAGCAGTAATTAGAAAAATGCAGTATATCAAAAATAGTCACAATGAAGAAACCATAATTTGCTTTTCTGTGGAGAATATGTATTTCATGCTGAAATTCTCAATTAATATTGATATACTTAGTGAATACAAGTATAGAAATTCAAATGATTAATTTAATGCTAGATATTTAATTTTAATACTAGACTTTTCTAAGAGGGCTTACACTAATGTTGAGAATCTAAAGATTACTTTTATTCTAATATAAAACAAAGGAAAATTTATAATTTTTTATTTATATTTTTGTCTGATAAAAAAAATGATAATAGAAAAATGAATCATACTGGTTAAAAATGAGTTTAGTTCATATAAACCAATGTTTAAAGCTTAAATATAAAATGATATGTAGAAGTGCATGTCATAAAGTAATAGCATTTGACTGTGAATTAATGCACTACCCATTTCTTTTATTTCTTGGTTTATTTTGCATGAAATTTAGAAAAAAGGGCTGCAGTTGATTAGCTATGTTTATTAATTTGCATTAATTTCATTTTCTGATAGGAAACAGCATTTATTCTTTAATGTATGTAAATGTTATGAACTTATTATTTTGTGCCATTCCTTTATTACTTTGTAGGATATGGATCATTGGGTTTAATGACTAGTGTTTTAATTTGTCCTGATGGAAAAACTGTTGAGGCTGAAGCAGCTCATGGTACTGTTACTAGACATTACAGAATGCACCAAAAAGGACAAGAAACATCTACAAACCCAATAGGTATCCATTTCTTCTTTGTATATCACTTCCAACAATGTAGAGCTTCACCCCTGTCTATAGGCATCTCAAAAATCTTTTCACCAAAAATCTTTAGGATTCACCAGATTATTCATCTGTTATTTGAAATTAAATATTTTTCTCATATTTGAAGGATTTCCATATCTGTAAATGGAATCTACTAATATTTTTTCATGCATAAATTTTAGCAATAATTTATTTAAACTTGTATGCAATATCTAAATCCATCAACAATCTGATAGCAATTCTTGTAGAATTTACAGTAGTCAGGGAAAATGCAACAAAAAAAAGGTATGCCTCTTTTTGTAGAGAAACAGCTTTTAACAGTGCCAATTTCTGCCACTGCACATGTTTAGTAAAAGACACATTTGTCCTGCTTCAAAATTTGTATAGGGAAGGAGGTACCTGTTGTGAAAACGGAATCTTATACCTTTTCAAAGAGGATAAAAGTGTAGTTTTTATTGCTGCAAAAACTTTTTTGCATAAGCTTAAAATTTGAGTATGATTTTTAAAGAAAAAAAAAGTATAGTTATTGATAAATATTTTTAAAAATTGTAAATATTTTTTTTTTTTTTACTTTACAATGTTTTGAGATTTTTTATTATTCATCTGCAGCTGAATAAATCTTTACAAAAAAGAGTAAGGTCTGTAACAAAAATAATTGAAAATATTCATTAAAAAATAGTAACTGCTTATTTAAAGTTTCTTTGTTAAAACTTACATCAAACCAAAGAAACTTCTTATTCTTTACTGACTGATGATTAAATTATTTAAAATTATTTTGAAAAGACAATTTTTAAGTTATTCCAAAAGACATTATGCCCCAAAGTAGAATAAGTTACAGTGCCCCTAATGCATAAGTGACATACATACTACTTGTGATCAATATTTTAAAAATTTTCCTATGAAAAAGATTAAATAATTTTATTGCAGATTTCTGTATATGTTGCATGCTGCTTTATAGTAGTAATTTGTTGTTTAAACTTCTGCAGCTTCCATATTTGCATGGACTAGAGGTCTGGAACATCGTGCAAAGTTAGACAACAATGAAAAGTTGGCAGAATTTGCTAAAAATCTGGAAGAAGTTTGCATTGAAACAATAGAATCTGGATTTATGACTAAAGATCTTGCAATATGTATTAAAGGATTGAAAAAGTAAGTGATATTGTGTGAAAATATGCTCATAATAATTTGCATTTTAATTTCCTCTTTTCGTTTTAGGAAATAAAAAAAATAATAGCATTATGCATTACTAGTTATATATGGCCTCTTAATAAAATGCAACTTGATGTTTCCTTGGATTTCGGTTTTCTACAATAGGTCACTCATATTTTTAAATTAATAGTGTTCATTTTTCATTTCTTAATCTTCCTTTTAGATACATTTGATTGTTTTATATTTTAAAAGTGTATTAGAACATATTTCACAACCCTGAAACTTATAAACAGGGTTTTATAAATGTCTTAACCATATTTCCAAAAACACAGCACTTAATTGTAGGCATTCATCTAGCATGCATGTTTTTCAACTCCTTACCCAATGAATATTTGTTCTCTCTTGTGGAATATTCATATTTGCCTTTACCCTCCTCTAAAAGTTCATACTCATTGAGTCAAACAAATGAATAATGATTGATGAATTTCATTTTTAAAAATTAAATTTGAAATAAACTTTGTTTAGCTCCACACTATTGTATTTAATTATATGAATTTTTTTCTTTCTAACTTTAATGAAGCCTTAATTTCTAACTATTTGCTTATGAACTTAAATAATCATTTTTCTTTCAGTGTCACAAAATCCGACTATTTGAATACTTTTGAATTTATGGATAAGTTGGCTGAAAATCTGAAGAACAAACTGCAAAAGTGACTATACAACAAATTATAATTATATGTGCACTTGATAAATATATAAATACACCATTTTATTAAATGAAAATTACAAATGTTTGCATATTATATGTTAGTCTATTAATCACACTATTTTATAAAGGTTTCTTTTCTATTTGAATTATTTTTATTAAAAATGTTTTTTTTTTCATGTATTGACTTTTTATTTTTATGAAGATAAAACATTATTTCACTATCATTAAACAACAAAATAATATTTATAATTTATTATAGAATACTTGAAAAAATTTTAAGGATTTAAATAAAATTTTTGTCTATTTTTCAAAATATCTGAAGTTCTGTCTTATATATTATGAAAAGTACATATATACAAAGCAATTGGTAAAATCCTTTAAATTTGATTGGTGTTAAAGGAAGTTAACATGAAAAAACAAAGGAGATTGGCAAAAATAACCAGGTAAGAAAATGTATTCTATACCACAATATAAACATAGTAAAAAAATTGATGGAATTATCTGTAAAATTGGCAGAGACATTTCTGATTAAAATTATGAGCTTTCTGTGGCTTGAAAAAGACATTTGTCCCAAAAATAACAAATGGTTTTTTTAGTGTTATACATTTTTCAAAAAGCAATAAAGAAAGTAAATAAAGAAATTTTCTGAAAAACATACTCGTGTTGGGAGGGAATTTGAAGATGTCTTCTCATTTTTAGAGCAAACCTTTTTTTCTTCAAGTTATGGAAAATTCATAATTTTAATTGCAAATATCTGCACTAATTTTACAGATGATTCCATGAAACTTTTTCTTGTGTTTATTTATGGCATTGTGTACATTTTTTCAAGTGAACTTTTTGGCCAGTCTCCTTTATTTTTTGAGTTACAAAATTAGCTTCCTTATTTTGATTATAAGAGATACCATTTTGAATTTAAAGGACATAAAAGAACTTTATAATCACCTTGTGCAATGCTTTAATATTTTTTCTTTAATTTTTAAAGAAAAGCAAATAAAGAAATAAATTTAGCTTGATAGTAATTCAGTTTTTGAGGGAACATAATGCTAAATGGGATTTTAATTACATTATAAATTTTATTGAGCATTATGTTCAATGTGTAATTTGAAAAAAACTACTGAAAATTTCGAAAAAAAATTGAAATAGTAATTTTTACAAAAGCAATATTTCATGTTTTTAGATAATGAAATAAAAAACATTAGTCTTATAATAAACCTGGTTAATGTTTTAGTTATTTTTTTTTCTATAATATGCATTACAACAGATATATTAAAAAACTGTTTTTAATTAATACAGTTTGTAACTGTACGTAATTAATAATACATAATTTAACTGTATTTCATTATTATCATAAATTAAAAAAGATAATTTAGAAATTATTTTATCTTTACAGCTAAATTATGAAAAATATACAGTAAAATACATAATTTTGACAACAGTATCTTACAGTTTTTCATTGTGCATATGTAGCTATGCATTAGTTAACCCTTTACTGTTGTCACTTAAAATGAATTTAATTAACCCATTCGCATCAAATACAAAAAATAAAAATCCATTACAGGAGGAGAAAAATTGCTATTTCATAAAGCCTGAAATGAATTCGTCTACCCCCAATTCACTATATTTAAAATAGATTATGCTTTTTGCTTCACATTTACTTGAAAGTTAGGCAAGATGAACCATAAAGATGCTCATTATGAGCATTTTTTGTATAGTCATAATGCAAAGGATTTGTAAAATTCCCATAATACCTTTATCACATCTTTGTGAAATTGAATTTTTAGGTATGATGATAATTACAAAGAAAAATATTACATGGCTGCAATTTAAACTTGACTTAGGCTTGAAAGTAATGAATAGAAAGCTGAATTTATCATAAATGTTTATTATCTAGCAATCTAAATCATCATATTAATACTAATCAATAATAAATTTTAATATCTATTGTTTTATAATCTAATATTTAGTGTAATAAATATTTGTTTTATAATAATTTAAAGAGTTTTATTCTATATTAATATTTCATTTAGAGAGTATTGATACATAATTTGCCTTGTTAAATGGAACTTGCTTCTTTTTAAAATGGTACATGATTTGTTTAAAATTCTCTTTATGTTGTAAAAATTTTAAAAGGTTCAGAATGTCTTGTTCTTCTATGAGAGGAAAAGCAAACTTTTTCCTTTTTATGATTTTCAAAAATGATAATTTTTAAAAAAATTAACTTTATGGTATACAAGGTAATAAAATGGATTTGGTTTATTTATAAAGTTAATTAATTGTTTACAGAATGCTATAAAAATAAAATTTGTTTGCGTTTTGCTCTTAAAAAATTAGATTTAATATCATAGAATTTTTATTTTCAAAAAGCTTTTGATTGATATTTTATATTGAAAACACTACAAAATATCCAAATTTGTGTGCAACTTTGGAAAATTTATTTAAATTAATTTTACATTCTAAGTTTTTTTTAACTTATTAATTTGTTGACTTCTTTTTACAAAAATTTAATTTTAGTACAGTAATTAATTGAAATATACTTTATAAACAATGTCTTCATGTTACATTAAATTTCTTTTTTATGTTGCATTTTTTCATTTACTATTGCATTTTGTAAATATTCCTATGGCCCTCAAATTATTTCCTGTAAGATGCATTATTTGGATTTTATATAAACAACCAGAACAATAATTTTAGTATTTATTTTAAAATGATGGTTATGTTTATTTTCATGCTGTGTTATAAACTACTGTGCATTCATAATTCATTGCAATGAACAAAGAGGTAATGACTTTTCTTTCCTATTTTTTTTCCCAGTCTAAGGCATTAAATATGGAAATCAATGTGGAAATGTCAGTTTCTACTTGTTTTGATGATTAAAAAAGAAAAAAAAAATTATAAATAGCAGTTTGTTAGCATAGCTTATTTGTAGATGAAACAAGCTTGACCTGCTTTTAATCTTTTGAAATATAGAATAATTTAGTTGGAAAGTTTTAAAACTAAAAATATATATATTTTCTGTCCCAAAAAAAAGAGACTTGACTTTTTAAAAGACTTTGTAAAACTACATAATATTTAGATGATAAAATGAATTAGTCCCTCAGTATGCACAATAAAAACAAACTACTTAAAGACAGTCAATGACTATATAACAGACAGAGCACAGCATCAGACCTGTCTCGTTAGTTCTCTTCAACCACTGGTGCAATAGTTTCAAGGCAGACCGTGTACAGATGCTTAGAGCAGATTGGGCTATATGCTCGCAGGCCTGTCAGATGTGTTCTACTTACTGCAACTCACTATCTACTGCGGTAAGTCTGGAGTAGAAAGCATGCATTGTGGACACTGCAACAGTGGGCTTGTGTGATGTTTTCCAACGAGGCTAAGTTTAGCTTGCAGTCTGATTCTCGCTGGACTTTCATATGGAGAGCACCAAATATCCATTACCACCAAGAGAACATCATTGAACGACACCATTACGGTGGTGCAGGATTGCTCGTTTGGGGATGAATTATTCTAGGGTCCAGAACTGACCAGCATGTTCAAATTGGAACCATGACAGGCCAAATCAACGTCATTCTGGAATAACATGAACGTTTGTTTCGGGGTGCAGAATTCGTGTTTATGGATGACAGTGGCCCTCCTTACTGTGCAAACATCGTAAACGAATGCCTTCGATCGGAGGATATCATCCGTATGGACTGACCAATATTCTTACTGGACTTGAATCCAGTAGAGTATGTGTGGGACATGCTTGGCCGACGAGTTGCAGCCCATCAACTACCTCCTACATGTCTCTCGGAACTTCGGAGAGCATTGCTTGATGAGTGGTGTAATATTCCCCAAAATCAGATCAGTAATTTGATACTCAGCATGCGTAAGCGTTGTACGGACTGTATTGCATCATCTGAAAGAAATACTATGTATTAACCATCATACCAACCCATGTAATATTAATTTTTGTAATTTATATATATATATATACAAAAGTATAAAAATCAAGTTAATAGGAAAAACAAATAAACCAAAAAAAATATATAAAAAAAATATAAAAAAGAATCCGGCCTGAAGACTTTTTCAAGGGTCACCCTCAGGCAGGGATTCAAAAAAAGGGATTTTTTTTGTTAAGGAAATTCAGACAATTAAGTCTAATAATGATTCCTTCGTGACCCGAAAATCCCCTGAAATTAGGCCCAAGAGATATACCATTTTAACAGAAAGGAAAACACAAAACGACAAATTAGAAGAAAAACCACTAATAAGTAAAAATACAATAACAAAAAAACCAAAATACCATAAAATAACACTAAAGAAAAAACGAAAAGGCAAGAACATACCATCAACAGTCAAGGAAATTTTAAGCTATCGATTGTGATTCCCGCTTATTAAAAACACAAAGCGAACGGTAATTTAGGTAAACATTGTAAGCTCCCAGCGCCACCTATTGAGTGATATAATATGCAAGGAAAGTTCTATTTTTTATTTAAGCCTAAGGATTAATCCCAAACCATACCTTGTTTAATTAAAAAATTGACATTACAGTAATTTTTAGGAAATTCATTTTTAATTAAATTATTAATGAGGCTGTTTGATGCTTCAATATAGGAATCTTTATTATTGCAAACCCTTTTGATCCTGTTAACTTGTGAGAAAATTAGATTTTTGAAAATTTTAGAGTTTAGATTGGAATGGTAGTTACATAGTTTTGTTATTTTGAAGTTGAATTCCTCCCTTTTATCGTATATACCAACTATTGTTTTATCATTATCAATTTCGATTTTTAAATCCAGAAAGGTAGCCTCAAGTTGATTTTTATTCGTTTCTGTTAGAATTAAATCTTTTGGATAGCAATTAGTTACAATATTAGTATTGTCGAAGTTAATCAAAAGTAGGTCATCAATATATCTCCACCCGTTTATTAAATTATATTTAAGTACTTTTTTCTCTTAGTAATGTAGAAAAATATTAGCCAAAGCACTTGAGAAAGCTGTTCCCATTGGAATGCCCTTAACTTGTTTTTAAAAATTAATACCATTAAAAACGTAATTTTCAGTAATATTAAAATTACATAACTCAAGCCAATTATTTTTAGGAATGATATTTTCATTTAAATATTCGTCATAGATAAAAGTGCAGACTTTTATTAATTTTTCATGAGGTAGATTAGTGTATAAATTTTCGAAATCAAAAGTATTAAGTTTATTAATGTTGTTATCTTTAAGAAAATCCAGAATTTCTTTGTTACTAGAAATAATAAAGTGGTCTTCATTTTTTATTTTGTCCAGGATAATTTTTAAGTATTTAAAGAAATGTTTACCCGTATAGTAATTATAACTGCCAGTGCTACAGGTCACGAATCTGAAATTTAATGGATTTTTATGAAATTTAACTGTTGGGAATAAATCAGGATAATTAAAAGAGCAAGTCTTAGTTTTTGTTGTTGTTGTTTTTTTTTTTTTTTTTGCGAAAGCTAGCATTCTTTTATCTAATTCATTTTTCTCGGTGTTCTTTAACATATAAGTTGCGTTAGAGTTATATTCATTAATGAAAAGTTCTTTATAATAATATTTACTAATTAAACAGAAATTATTTTCTGATTTATCTATTACTGTAATAACAAATTTTTCTTTTAAATTTTTTATTTCGTTTTTCAATGTTTTACTAAAATAAATCCCACGTTCTTTAGATCTGTCAAAATCAATATTCATTTTTATTTTTATTTCCTTTAAAATTCTCACTTTCCATTCTCTGAAACCTTCCGCAGGCCAATGGTATTTTCTAGATAATTTGGCAATAAAAACATCCAAATCATTACCAATAGAAATCAAGATTTTGTCATGGTTTATTTTTTCTCTTAATCTAAATTTTGTTCCTCTTCCCATTAAATCTCTTAAAGAGTTGGATTCGATAATTTTTAAATTACCTGTAAAAATATGACCTTTATCAACATCTATAAAATCTCTATAGTTTTTTTTGTTACAGTAACAATCTGTAATATTTATTTTATCTAAATTTTTGCCATAGTAATTATAATTACAAATTTTTTTCTTTAAAGTTGAAGTGTAACTAAACGCTATTGAAACAGTTGTTTTATCTGATAGAGGAAAAAATATATTATTATTATGTATAATTTTGGGCAATTTTAGATATTCGATGTAAATATCCAAGAATTTAATCACACAGAATTCTTTGTAAACATTATTTTTATTATTAAAAAGTAAATCGTTTTTTCCAGCTTACATTTAATTAGATCTAGAACAATACATTTTGTGTACGAATTTTTAAACTCTAATTCCCCGAATTTATTATTTAATAACCATTTAATTTTATTATTTCTAAGACCAAAAATGTAATTCCTAATTTTGTGAATGTTTTCACTATTGTGTTCCAGATAACAGTAATTTTGAAATTCCTCAAATATAATTTGAAAATTGCCCCCTTTTCCTTTACCTCTTTTAAATCTTTCAGAATAGTTATCTTAATTTAGAAATTTTTTAAATATGTTAAATTTGTTATAAATGCAATTATAGTTTAAATCTGCATAGCCTTCCCCATTTAATTTATTATTGAGACCATAGGGAAATAAAGTTTTCAGGTTGCAAATATAAATGTTTTCCAGATCCAATCTTTTGCTTAATTCGCTAACATTGTCTTCTAGAATGTAGATATTAATATTGTTAAAGTTATGGTTTTGAAAATGCTCCAGTTCGAAGTCCGTAGTTCTATTTTTTATGAAGTTTTTAATATCGGATCTGTGATTGTTAATTCTTAAATTAAGCTCGGTGCTAGTTTAGCCAATATATTTTAAATTACATTCTGAACAATTAAAAAGATAAATCAAGTTTTTGTTTTTACAGAATATTCGTAATTTTGAGTTTTTGTTATTGATCTGTTCCTTATCTGCTAATGGACATGTCTTACACTTCCCGTTTCCACAAATTTTATATTTTTTTGTATTTTTAAGATTTTTTAAACAAAACGATTGTGTCAATAATTTTTTCTCCGTGAATGCTCCTGACACAAAGTTATCCACAGTGCCCCTTGGTAGAGCGCGCAACGGGCCATGCGCTATGACAAATTCATTATAAACTTCTTTCATAGTTTTATTTATTAATTAAAATGAAAATATATCTCCTAAACGCCAAAAAACACGGAATACTCGAAAAAGTAAATTCAGGAAAATAATCTAAAAATTCTTAAATTTTTAAATTTTTTAGGCAATATATTAAAAAAACCTTTTGTCAAGCATTTTAAAATTTACAGTTCGTGGAAAAGCGCACCTGCAGCTTAATTCCAACCAAATGCAAGAAAAGTAACCAATCTAATGTAAGAAAAAGTTTGAAAACGAAACGAAAATGAAAACGAAAACAAAACAGTTTCGAAATCGTTTTGGTAAAAATTTCATAGTATTTAGAGAGCGCAAATGCAGCTACTTCTAAAACACAGATGAACTGATACAAAAGTATAAAAATCAAGTTAATAGGAAAAACAAATAAACCAAAAAAATATATAAAAAAGAATCCACCCTGAAGACTTTTTCAAGGGTCACCCTCAGGCAGGGATTCAAAAAAAGGTATTTTTTCTGTTAAAGAAATTCAGACAATTAAGTCTAATAATGATTCCTTCGTGACCAGAAAATCCCCTGAAATTAGGCCCAAGAGATATACCATTTTAACAGAAAGGAAAACACAAAACTACAAATTAGAAGAAAAACCACTAATAAGTAAAAATACAATAACAAAAAAACAATAAAAACCAAAACACCATAAAATAACACTAAAGAAAAAACGAAAAGGCAAGAACATACCATCAACAGTCAAGGAAATTTTAAGCTATCGATTGTGATATAGATTTTTATATATTTTTGGTTTATTTGTATCAGTTCATCTGTGTTTTAGAAGTAGCTGCATTTGCGCTCTCTAAATACTATGAAGTTTTTACCAAAACGATTCACGTGTGTGTGTGTGTGCGTGTGCGTTTGCGTGTGTGTGTGTGTGTGTGCATGTGCGTTTGCGTGTGTGTGTGTGTGTCTGTGTGTGTGTGTGTGTGCAAAGACGCTGACATTGTACGTCCGCCACAGCGCGTTGCAAAAATAGAAGTGGGGAAGAAGAGAGAAATAAATTATCCCACCTCTTATATAACATGAGATATGGATAGGGAAAATATTATTTTATAGTGCTAATATATTATTAAGATTCCGACAGTGATTTCTGACGCATGTCAATCACATGTAAAGGAAACACAGGGATCTTTTAAAAAGAATGTGCTTACTGGACAGTTTTTACCCCTTCACGCCGAGCGTGTGAAAGTATCGGCGTTTAGTCGATTCAGCAATTTTATAAAGCTTCTCTTGAATTAATTAAGTAGAGACAGTGGAATTGGATCACGAAATAAGAGAATATTTTAAAATAAAGTTACTATGAGCTAAATTAAGATAAAATCTTGAAAATTAATTAAATTGAAATTAGAGTTAAAATATCATTTCATATATATATATATAATTTGCTCCCTTTTACAATTCCCTCAAATGTAACTATATAATTCGCTGAATTCTATTTCAATTCAATGGTTAGAAAATGAATTGATCCTTTCACATCAGCATAGTAGTTAAATATTTTTTTAATTGTATGGAAAATGTTAATTACTTATTTTAGAAATTAAGACTATATAATCAAAAATTCTAACATTATTTTTAAAAAATTAAACATTCAATTTGATCAAATATATTTCACAAAAAGAAGACAATTAACATAAACATTAATAAATTTTTAATTCTGAAAATAATTTTTCGTGATTTTGATGACTATTGACTAGTGTTAGTATCTCTTCATCTTCTGATAATTTTTGTATGAATTTCTTCGTATAACATTTTTTTTAATAATGAATATTCAATGGATTCCGAAAAGCCGGTTTTTTATGAATAAAGTCAATCAAAACCGATTTTTTACCACAGGACCATCCAACTTTTTTTGTCGTCTTTTTACAGAGAAAGAGTGAATCGAAAATATGTTTACAAATAAGTTCCATGTTGGCGTCAATCGCACTATTTTTCGCAATACGTCATTACCAAAGCCATGCACGATTGGTTGAATTTCGTATGCAAACGGTTTTTCCGTCACTCGTCAAAACATTGGTTGAAAACAGTCCACGATGACGAAAATCTTGCTTGACCGGTTGCCTGCAGGTATAAACGGAAAACTGTCCACGAAAGTGTAGACAGTATTTGCCCGTCTGATAAGGCTGGTTTCGTGAAGAATAGAAATTATTTTTGTTAACCAGCTTTTTGCTTGTTGTAATTGACTATTAAATTAATAATTTTTGCATATTGAATAAATAATATATAGAAAAGAATTACTCAATGTTTATTTATTATATTTTTATATTTCACTTTTTAACAATTCCAGAATTTTTCCTCAATGGCCTATAAATGAGGTGCGTAGCATCATGAAAAGTGCTTAAACTTAAAAATTATTTTAAATCACCTTAAAAGTGCTTACTTTTCTTGACAAGTACAAAAACAGCTTTTTGTTTCTCCACAAGTTGAATATGATAATTTGAAAGCATAATTGTAAAACCTTGTTTATCAGATATATCAAGAAAAAAAATCATGAAAAAAGAAAAATTTGGACAAGGGATCCGTGGGTTCCAATACATATTAAGATAAAGCATTAACGACCCGTTTTTTTCACTCCCTCTTTGTTCAACAATGTGCACTGCTGTTATTGAAATACTTGGAAGGGAAGTATAAAATACGTTGCATACCATATTTGTTGAGATCCAAAAATTGTTCGAATTTATTTTTTTTTTAATTCTCTAACACTAAATTTTTTTTTTTAATGTTTGAAATGTTTATTTAAGTTAAATATGGTGAGTTTATATTTAACTTTTTATGTAGTTGTTAAAAAGAATGCGCAAATTGCCCCGATCAAAGGAAAATAAGAATACAGCAAGATGAATTTTGTGTTCCAAAGTGATATTTCGAACAGGGTCGAAGCTGCTGTAGTGAAAGCCTTTTTAGTATGTTATACATTTGATTATCAATCTCATTAATAAGTCGTTTTGGAGCAATCTCTTGAACGATTTTTTAGAGGAATTTGAATGCACTAAAATGAATTTTAATTAATTGGGCGTATAATTACGTTAGCATGAAATCTATGATGAGATTTTAACTTGAAGCTGTAAATTTACAATGATAGTAATTTCTTTCAGGATATACTTTTTTAATGTTCCCGTCCATTCCAAAATATATATTTATTGGACCAATTTTGTTAAATTTTAGTTTTTACCGAAGGGAAGAGGGGAAAAAAATCCTGCTAGTTCTGACACTTAAAAGTTTTAAAGAAATAAAAAAAAAGTTTTTCAAAACTTTTATTTTTCAGGATTTGAATTCTAGCATTTTATAACGATTTTCCCTTTTTTATAACTTTTTTTCTCCAGTGAAATTTTATTTTACATATAAAGGTTTGTCAGGATTGATTGATAGAACAATGCGCAGCATAAACTGTTGAAGTTAGGAGCACGAAATTTGGAAAGTTACTTCTTGGGTATTGAGATCCCAACCACAAGAACGAATAACTCAAAATTTTAATTATAAGTTTAATTTAAAAAATAAAAACAGAATTTTAACATGTCGTCACCAAAACATAAGCAATCTTTTTTTTTTTTTTTTTTTCATCTCTTAGTCTCGTTTTTTATCTTCAGACCATGTAATTATTAGTGTAATTTTACACATAATTTTGTTATTTTATTTTTATTTTTTAATTATCAATTTGTTTTCACTATTTGTTTTTATAATTTCACACTTTTACTCATAACTGCATGAAAACAAGTTGCACCCCAGTGTCTCAAGCCCAATTCGGCTGATGGACGAAACCACTTTTTTCACAAGTTGGTAAGGGAGTCTATGAGAAAGTTACGTTGGGGTTTTACGTCACATCCGTAAGAAGTCTCTAAATGCTCATGTAATAATGCAACAGTACGAAATGTACTGTCACACATCCCACAAAATTGATTCCAATAAAATCTGCAAAGAATAACAAATAGCGTGTATCAGAATTTCGCGCATACGAAAAAACCCGACACGGATGTGACGTAAAACCCAAACATGGCTTTATCACTCCCTTACCAACCTGTTGAAAAAATGGTTTCGTCCATCGCGCTCTCAGCCGTGTT
>JAPMOR010112047.1:610336-667209 GCA_026543865.1 Argiope aurantia
CATATAAAATGAAAGATCAATATTATTAATAGTTAATATTGTAGCAGTAGGATTTGTGACATTAAACTTATTAAATCTATGAAACACATCAATATTAACACATTCAGAATTTTTAACATTAAAGGATTTTAAATCTACCTCTTGCTCAGAAAGATTATTAGGTTCATCAAGAAGTTCTTCATTTAATTTTTGCTTCTTATTGCAATTTTCACGGGCCGAGCAGTTCCTTTTTTTTTTTTCTATGAAAAGTTTTAAAAAACTTAATCTGCGGATTAATTTTTTGATTAGGTGCAACATATAATTTAGGTGTAACAGAAGCCAGATTATTTTTAAGATTCAAAACCCCACGCATACCAGCTACTAAATTATTCAAACAACTAACTACATTATTTAACATGAATTTTTTAATATGTGGAATTTCTATTAATTCTAATATTTCCGAACATAACTTTTTGCACTCTGCCTCCTTCGATCTGCACTTCTCATTAGTAGATAACATGTTGGGATTTAATTTTTCACTCAAAATATCAGAATTAATTGTAATACTATTTCCTTCATCAAATTTATACAAATCATCAGTTGTGTGCATATTAGGTTTGGAAGACATTAAATGAATTTTATGTATGTGCTTACACAAATTGCTACAGTCTTCACAAGAGCAATGATACAAATGACTGCACAATGCAGTAAAGTTAATATTTGTACATTTAAAGCTGCAATGATCCAATAAAACACAAGCATCTGCAATTTTTCTTACTACATATATCTTTCCTATTACAGATTGAAATTTAACCTCCCAATGATTGTCATATTCAATGACATCTGTATTCTGAATCTTTACAGCCCTGTCATGTTTATCTTTAATAGTTTTAGTGAACTTGGAATGAGTAGGAATATTATTAATAACATTACAAGAATGTTTTAAAAATCGATCCCTTTCCATTTTTAAAAGAGTTGAAACAAGATCATCTATTCGCCTATTTTACTTACACTCAAGATATATTGTTTTTAACTGACTGTGAAAAGGTTCGCAATAATTGTTAGTATTGTGGAAATCGTCTGAAACTGGTTGCCCATAATTCTTTTCTCCCAGAATAATTTCTAACAAAATAATCAATAAAATTTTGGCATTCATTTGAATTGCAGTCGATAAACATTAAAAGTTTATTTTCAAAATTTATTTCAGATACTTCATTATTTTTAATAACTCGTGTAACATTTTTTGACAGCGAAACTTATCACATACTTTTGAAGATAACCGCCTTTTCCAAGCGTGAAAAACGTGCCATTGGCATAGTAGATGCTTTATATTTGGACCAAATACAGAATTAAATGCTTTAAAGGAATAACCATCATCATCGGTCATTACAGTATTTACATTCAGGTCAGGAATCCTACAATGTAAACCTGAAAATAAAGTAATTAAGGTATGGTAATTAAATCATTAGTGATAAAATGTGCAACTGGATAACCTTGAACATACTCATCATGAACATGCAGAGAAAGAAGATAAAAGTCATAAAAGTTTGTGCCATGAGTCGCATCAATACAAAGAATTTTATCTGAATACTTAACTAACATATCCTTTAGTGCTTTAGTCTGTAAACCTAATGCAAAAGAAGTTTCATAGTTTGGCAAATTATCTAAATGTGCAGAGCCCAAAATTGTTTTTGACTTCTGCCATTTAAAAATTAAAATAGGATTGTATGGATGTTTCCTTAATTCCTCTACTATACAAGAAACAGACATGGCATTATTGGCTGGTTGAATTGAATTGCATAAGCGCCTTAAATAATTCTGTATAGTTTTACGAGATATGAATGCTTCCTTTGTAGGAAAAAAATTCAATTATCTTGACATCCTACATCGCCACGTAATAAACTTGCAATTTTTGAAACGGGAAAGGAAAGTAAGATTTAATTAAATTGCGTGAACTTTCTTTAAGGGGGTGATATTTAGTGTTCTTGTAATTGACTTGATGGTTATGAATGGAATATGCAACCAATATCAAATTCTTTTGTTCACATATGCAGATCTTAACAGGACAACTTATATCGAATGGAATTACTCCCTTTTTATTTTTACGTTTACCGTTTCGATCTGCCCTTGAATTAATTCTTGATTGATATGACGGATGAAAAAATTGACAAGAATAATAATAGAATGTTTTCTCACCACATATTTTTTTACTAGTTGATTTTTTAAAATAAGTAAGAGTACCAATAGTTTCAGATTCTAACCAAATTTTAAAACTGGCCATAGAATTAAAAGAATAAGTTTTGATGTTTTTAATGTCATGCACAACATTAAGATGCTTATTTAAATTCCATACACTAACATAAACTTTATCACATTCTGTACAAAAATACGATTCATGCTTCTTTCACCAGTACATTTTTTTTGTGTTCATTGGAATATTCATTACCACTATAAAATCTACCACACTCTAGACACAACTGGGGAGAATTTCACATTTATCAGTTAAATGTGGATTATCTAAAGTTGTTTCGACTGGCACTAAACATAATTTGGGCTTTTACAATTTCTGCTTGAGAACTAACACTAGCCTCCAATAAATTATTACAATTGCTTTTTTGTAAAACATCCCAAACCTTTGGTTTACAGCATTTAAAATGATTTGTAAAAGAGGGTCTTGAGGAATAAAATTTTAAGCATACCTCACATTTTTTTGGATAAGAACTCGTAAAACGTTCTACACATTTATATTGTCTTAAATGCTTTGAAAATGATGACTTGGAGAAATAGGTTTTCCCACTATAATCACAAGTCTTTGAATATGAGAAATTCTGGGCACCTCCTCCAGTGATTTATTTTTTTAAAATTTAGAGCCAAAACTATATTTGTCCTATTTTTTTCTTTACAATCATCTAGTAACACTGCAAATTTATTTGTTATAGGAATACCGCAGATAATATTTTCATAGATATTTTTGTCACATTTTGAAAAAACATTTTTACTTATCTTAGTAATTCTTGCCTTTCCAAGTTTGTTGGAAGCACATGCTGGCCGACACTGGGCTGGGGAAATGCGAGGAGCTTCTGGTTCAGAGTGGGTTGGCAGAGTGCATGCAATAACTGACCGATTGCAAATTGGAAGAGAGGAAACAGCAGCAGGTAGAAATAGTGGAACAGGTACATAAAATGGAGGATAGGGCACAGAAACAGAATGGAATGGCAAGAACTGAAGCATAGGCATATAGGAAACAATAGGTACAAGAAATTGAACATGACCAGTAGGAGGCACAGGCGGAGAGGGTGGAAGACAGCAAGAAGCGGTTGAGACTGCACAAGCTGAAACAGATGGCCGTGCTAAAGGCCAAGAAGCAGGATATTTAGACCAAAATGGTGAAAATGAAGATTGCCTTGAGGAAGACAATGCAGGAAACTCAGTAGAATTCAAAATGAATTTAGGAGCAATTGATTGACATTTTTGATCCTGTAAAAATTATATAAGAAAAATGAATAACAGATCTTAAAACACTCTGCACATTAAAAATATCAATATAAATTATATATAATCAGATAACAAATGCATTTATATATATACCTTTTGAGAAGCTGATGGAAAAGAAGAAACATATGAAGGAACTGGGTCAACATAAGTTGGTACCTCACTACAAGGCAAAGCAGAACCAGAATGCTGTGGCCATGATGACAAAAATGAAGGCTTCTCTCAGGAAGGCAATGGAGGAAACTCCAAAGAATTCAAAATATATCCTGGGGTGATCAACTGGCAATTTTTCATCTACAAAATTTAAACAAAAACCAAAATAAATATAAAATATATTCATCAGTACTTAAAAAATATACATTATTATAAATTGCATATAAACAATAATATTCATACATACCTTTGGAGATGCATTTCTTTAAAAACCTACAGAAATAATTGGCCAAGTGAAGATCACCACATTTATTAGGATGTAAACCATCCTTTCCCAGGAAACCAGACCAGGATGACTTGTTAGAACTGCAAAAGATAAAAGCATTTTCATTATGGCCCAACTTTTCTAATGCTTTATTTACAGCTTCAATCTTAATGGTTTAAGATTTTTATATGTTTAACAGTTTTCCAGTAATCGTTTTCAAAGTAATTAAAATCTCTAGGAATGATACTGGAGAAAATAATTCTTGCCTTTGGATTGACTCGTAAAATCTCATTAGTCAGTCACCTATACTTTTGAAGTATTATTTCTACACTATCAACTGATATGTTATTGGTGCCAACATGCACTAAAATCCAATCATAATTTTTCTTTATTTTAGAAATTCTACTGGTTAACCTCTCAATGGTTGTTCCTCGGTAAAAAATAACATCCAAATCCTCAGATAAATGCGCTTTCAAGCATCATCGAATCTCTAATCAAAAGAATATTCATTGTGACACAGTTAAATATTCTAAACTGATTTCCTTATAACAAACGATTAATAGCAATAAATATCTGAATAATATGCACACAGATAAGCTAATCCAAGATCAAATAGAGCAGTCAATACAATAACTGAAATATTTCCAAATTCTACTAGCTACCACATGAATGATACACTTTCTACTGTAAGACAATAAATAACTAGTCACTAAAAAACATTTCTATACAATGCAATCAAAGAAATTTATTTTTTAATTATTTTTTATACAATTGAAAGTAAAATTTACTGCAAATAAATAAAATGACAAAAGCACTAGTAAAATTCCTCTGACTAATTAATTAACCCTATTATTAAACAGAAAATTATGGCAAACAATCAATGAGAAATAAATATTTAAGGCTATGCAATTAAATTTAGATACATTTATTACATGAAAAAACAAAATATCAAATAACACTAATCAAACTCCTCGTTTACACTTAACCCTAATTAGTAAGTTTACTATTAACCCTAATTAGTACTATCTTAAAAACAATAGTTTTAAGTAAACGAAAAAAATTATAACAAATTTTCTTAAAGAGATTAAATAAGAAAATAAATAAAAATAAAGCCTGTAACAGTTTTCTTCAAAGTGAATCACTCGCTGACAATTGTTAATCCTTCTTTCCTCTTGAAACAAAAAAATGAATACTAATGAAACGGCGCGCTCAGTACATGAATGATTAACACGTTATGATGACGATAACAAAATGCAAGTTCCTTTTATAACCTCGGTAGGACAACTTCGTCACTTTTGGCAGCATGCTAAATTTCGACTTGCTACCGGGAGTAAATTCCGGTTTTTTCTAAGCTTAACCATGTGACTTTAATATTGAATCTGTCACTAGCGGCTAAAGCCCAACACGGTTGTGGATTGGATGGGCGAATCTATTTTATTCGTAGGTAAGTCCGGTTATCATACGCAATCGTGTTGCTGTTTTCTTCCGTAGCTATGTTGTTTGATAAGCGTTAAAGCATAATCAAGGGTTGAAGGAATTTTACTGCATTGAAAAGGCAAATTGGGTTTTGTTTTAAAGCCTATTTATTTGGATCTTCACATCTGTGTTTTCTTAATTTTTTTATGAATAATAGAATTCAAGTTATGTAATTTTTTATAGAAATACTGCATCCGAAAACGAAACAGGGTATTTTCAATCACTTTATCACTCAAAATTTATTGCTACTCAAAATTATAAATTGCTCTACCAGCTCATATTTATCTGCATCATAATACTTTAGCGATAGTTTCCAACATAATTTTAAAATAAAAAATTAATTAAAATTTTAGTGAATTAAATTTTATATTACTAATAACTTACTATAATTGAATGAAAATATATATATTGCAGGTACATTAGCTACTGATTAAATACCATGTAAAGGCGCTCTTTCTGCAATTTAAATGTTATTTACAGATATACTAATTGTGGATTAAAGTTCTTTTGAGGTTACGAGTAATTTACGAAGATTTTTTCCCCCTTACCTTTGAAGAAGTATATATTTATATATATTGTTGATGGACTAGAATTCGGACCCTTTCACTCAATCGCTTTTTAAAAAATTTTATTCCATCATTAAAAACTGCTATTAAGATGTTATTTTTTTAAAATATCATATGGGTTTTCATACAAGAATTATATTATTCATTGATTTTTCATGTTTTAAGGAATTACTCAATACTTTCCCCTTTTAAGTATATTTTGATAGTAATTAACGAAGGAAGGCCCAAAAATCTCCAAATGTAACGCCAAAGTACATCAGCCTATAAATTACGAGAAGAAAACAAGCATTTGTATGTGCTGTTTATACAAAAAAATCGTATTATCGCCAATCTTTCTCTGTTAATTCATAAGTATCACATTTTTTGTTACTGTAATGAAACTCAAGGCTTTTTGTATTGTTTATTCAAATTCAATTCAAATATCTATTCTCTTGTTTTCATTCAATTACTTAAATCTATGTCAACATGTTTTTTTATTATTATTTTGCACTCCTTTAAATGAAATAAAGAAAAATTAAATTACTAACTAGGCAGTCCTTGTAAATTTATAAAAATTTTAAATAGAAAAATAGAAATACTTTATTTATATGTAAATAAAAAAGAAAAAATACACACATTTATACAGAAATATACATTTTCCAAAATTTCTATTAAAGTCTCTTTAGGACTAATATTTTTAATATAATTTAAAATAACATTTAACTTAAATACAATAATTAGTTTAAAAAATTGTTATTGATTATTTTGTTTTGATGTTTTCTCCTTTACTATAAATTTTCTTTGTTTGCTAATATGTTTGTTTGGTGGAGCTTTGGATACTTTTAACATTTCCTTTTCTTTATGAGAACTACTAGTCAAAGCAGTGGCTACCTGAAAACTTGCGTCTATGGCTTTGATTTATTTCTTTCACGTCTGGAAGAGGATGTAATGTGACCCATTCTAATATTGTTGACTGCAGTTCTTTTAAATGTTGAATCATTTGGTTTTTCCTAATATTTAAGTCTTCAGTGATTTGAGGAGTTGTAACTATTGCATTTTTTTCACAAACTTGCTTTTCTTTTTTTTCATCGATATGTATACTTAAATTGTCTTCAATGTTATCTACATTTTGTTGTGAGCTACACCTGGAGACAAAAAAGTAAACACGACGATTTAATCTGTCCATGTAGCCAGATACATCAACCATTATCTATCTTGAACTAAGAAAATCCATTATCAGAGTCACTACAACAATTGCCAAACTGTTCTTTTCTTATGAAAAAGCAGCTTTACAGAATGGCTGTTGATTGTAAGAAAAAAATATCTTTCGATTTCTCTGATGATATCACTCTTTTCATAACCCATAGATTTTTGTAAATTCATTATTCAGCAAGTTATTTATGACAGATAATGAGGGTAGCTTAGAACTGTCCACACATGCTTCTTCATAATTTTCATTAATATGAAGCTCTAATTCCATTTGCAACATCTGTTTTGCAGAAACTGCGGTATACCCTCATTTAAACAACTCTATCAGATGCTTTCACGTTAGCTCTGATAATGGTTTGAACTTTTTAAAAGCAGCACTATCAAGCAAATGATTATGTGAATACAGAAGCTTGCATAATGCAGGAAACTCTACAACTTCTGGAAGTGGTTCTTTGTGTTTTGGTAGCGAAAAATAGCTGTAAACAAAATAATTAGAATATTTTAACATGGATATATTCAATTCCAAAAATAAAAGCAAAGCAAATTTAAGTTTTTCAAAATATAATTCATAATAATATTAGAGATAAAAACTTATTGTTGAAAATATAAGAAATAATTATTGATATTGAAAACTAATTAATTAAATGAAGGAGATATTAGGCATTAACACATATTAAGAAAAATGTAATCTGATTTTTTTTTAAATTAGTTTTATAAGTAAATAAGTGACAGACAAATCCAACAATCACATAAATAAAAATTTCTTATCTCAATCTTTTGATAACTCATGATAAAAATATATAATAAATTCAATTTTATTTTTATGAAGCATAGGTTTAATCATAAAAATGAATTCATTAGTTAATTATTGATGAAGTTTTATATTAGAAGCTTACAATGTCTATAGAATAGGATAACCATTAGTTCAAAGTTACGAAAATAAAAATATTTTTTATGTACAGATTATATACATTACATGACAAATCTGAAATGTTTTATTATTTTTATTTTATGCTTATGAATTTAATCTATATTTGTAAGCTATTAAAATAATTCAGAATTTCTTTTTAGTTAGGAATTTCATTTTACACTTAAGATATGTAATATTAGATAAGACTGGATTATGAAACTATTGAAATTTGCTGCAAAGGTACTACATAAAAGTTTGAAACTTAAAAAAGAAAAAAAGATAGAAATTTAAGGGCAGTCCTTATCCCTGGGCAATTCTTAAAAAGCCAAACTATGGAAATGTTGTTCCTGCATTTTAAGACACAGCAGAAATATGATTTTTTTTTAAATTTTTTATAACAGAGTTTAAAAGCCAGTGCTTACCATTGTACATCAAGTATCTGCAATCTGTTTCTCAATAAATACCATCAATTTTTCATATATTTGATTATATATTATTATATATACATTAATATATATATATTGTTATTATTATAAATCAAATTTAAATAATTAAAACTTACCTTTGAATAGTAATTTTAAGAACTGCAAGGCATCAAGTATTTTTACTTTCTTTCTTACATTTTAGTAACTGTAAAAATAGTTTTCATATAATTAATAATAATAAGAGCATTAAGTGTAGATGAATTTCAGTAGAAGAAAATAAATATTATAAAGTATGAAGTAGTGTTTTAAAAATTTCAACTAATAATAAACCAATCTAAAGTCTTTATTTTTTTTTATTTTAACAATATTTTAAATGTGTTTAAAGATCATAAATTTATTAAAATTATAAATAAATCAATATTTTATTTTAATTCTTAATTCTTCATTGGCTGCAAATGGCCTAGCAGATACAGCTTTTAAATTCAATTCAGGTCCAGATCTGAAATTTTTAAAATGTTTTCTTAACATAAAATGTGCTATTATTAATGAAATGTACATTGTGAAGATAAAAAATAACAGCACACACACACAAAAAAATCACTGGATAGTACAGAGTATGGAAGCTCTAAAACTTTTAAGGATTTGTAACACTAAAACAATTTAAAAAACATGAATAATACTATACTTATTATAATGAAATTTGCTGCAATTAAATATATCTGTAGCTAGACAGATACAAATATGTCTCTTGCCACATGCAAATAAACTTTAAATCTAACCATGTAATTATCTAAATAATAAAATAAAAAGTGTCTAAAATCACACATGTAATGCATTTGAAGTAATAAAATACGAAATATTAGTTATTACTTGTTGCACATTGTGCTGGCATATTAGGTCACATTTATAAACATTAAGGCACCCAATTGATTTGTGTGTTTTCTGAACACGCCTAACTGTTTGATTTTTGTTCATATTCTTTAATCCATTCCTAAAAAATGCAAGCAATAACTATTCAAAAGAGATATATAAACTATTTATATATTTATAAATCTTGATATTAAGTTAATAACTAAACAGAATTCAATTCTGTTTTCTGAAAATTGCTGAAAAAGAACTTCCTAAAAGTTTAGAGCTCAAAGAAAACTCAGAAATCTCTAGGCAATCCTTAAAAAATAAAACTACTGGGAATGTTGTTTCTTCATTGCAAGATAAGTCAGAAATATTGTGATTTTTATTCATAACAGAGTTGAAATATTCGAGGAGCAGCTGGTGCTCACCACTTTACGACATTTATCTTCTATCTGTTTCTTGATACATACCATCAACGTTTCATATTTTAGAATATGAATTTATAAGTGAAGTAATTTTTTTATTGTCTTAAGTAAGACTTTTATCTAAATTTGAACTCTTTTTTTTCCCCCTTAAAATTATATTTGTTTTCAGATAAACATAGATAAATTTTAATATCATATTTAAATTAAAAAAAGCAGCAAAAGAAATAGTTTGATTTTTAATTCATTTATTTTGAATCTCTCTTGATTCAATATGTCTCCTCTTGTGATATTTTATATGCATATTCAGTGCGAATTGAAATGATTTCTATACCATTTAATTTCATCCAAAATATCTTAATAAATATAATGCATTTGCGGATGGTCATCTAATGGTAATAATTTTAATATAAAATTAAAAAATAAATCTATTCTTGCACATGTATATTCAGTAAGAATTATAACGATTTTTATACCGTTTAATGTCATCGAAATATCTTAATAAATATAGTATATCTGCATATAGATATTTTATGGTAGCTTATAAAAGCTTGATTTTCAAGTCTTATTTTAATAATTCTTTATTTATAATATCGGAAATAAGGAAAACAGCCAAAATTTCATCAATCTCAATTACTTTATACTTATATCTCTCTGGAAGATTTATTTTCTCCATTTTGAAAAAGAGCAGACGAAAAAGTACGCATAAATTAAACTAAACAACACGCATTGGTTGCAGCAAATACAGCACAGAAAATTCTGAGAAAAAGAAATTTCCCAATTAGAGCACTTCGGTATCCGTATTCTGTACAATGTGCGAACTCCTGCAGTTTTGTAAACAAAAACTAGTGTCTTCCTCTTAAACCTTGTCCCTACGAAAAAATTCGTCTTTCAATGGACTCGTCCGTCTCATACACAGCGTGTTGGGTTTTAGCTGCTAGTCAAAAAGTGCCATCCTTGTTCCACATTAAAGAGTGTCCTAATATCAAAGCGTACGTAACATAAAACTATGATTCCGAGTATGAAATCGTGTTATGTTCTTCTGAACCGAAATTTCCTGTATGTGGGAAAACAAGCACCGAAATAAATAATTCTCGATCTTTAGAAATAAATGCTGAAGAATTTTCCAATGGAAATAGAATCCCCGAGTGTGAAAGATTTCCTGCAACTCTCAATAAAAAAGATAATTATGAATTAAGAGAAAAGAGGGGAATAAATTATTCTGATGATATTAAATATACGGAGGGGGAAGATTCATGCTTAGAATTTATTTATGATAGCAGTTCATCGGATGGCGAGGGAATGACCAAGGAACAAAAAGGAAGGAGAAGGCATGATTCTTCAAATACAAGCCCTAAGAAGCTGAGTTGCTTGTTATGTGTTGATAAATCTTTCAGTTCTCATTGGTCATATTTAAAACACAAACGTTTACACGAATGTAACCCTTATAAATGTATTCTTTGCAGCATGAGATTCCGGAAACGCCAATCTTTCCTTCTTCATATGAAGAGGCATCACCCTGAAGTGGAACCATTTCTTTGTGAATATCCACGCTGTGATCAAAGTTTCAAAACTCAGAGGCTTGTGGAGATTCATCACAAAATGCATTGGAAGTATATGTGTAAATATTGCAAAAAGCTATTTGTCAGGAAACATCAAATGCGCAAACATATTCAAAAAATTCATTAGTTTCCTTTATTCCTGTGCCTTCACTTAAAGTGAATAAAAGATTTTTAATGTTTATCAATGAAAAGAATTTAAAAAACAGCTTGTTGGTTTATATAATAATGTTTATATTTTATAATGTTTATTGTTTATGTAATGTTTTAGTAATGAAGTGCTAATATATTTTTTAAAATGTTATGTTAGAATTATATTTGTTAGCTAATTATAAGTTAGAATGGATTTTTAATTGTGAATAGTTTTATTAGATACTGTTAAAATTGATTGAAGATTTTCAAAAATCTATATAATTATTGGTTGAACTATAGAATACAATATGATTGCAAAATTATCTTTTTAAAGGTAACAAATTGCCAAATATAGTAACCTAACTGTAATTTTTTTTTGTTGGTATTTGATGAGTTTTCTACTGTGGCAGATTATTAAATAATTTTTATTGTGTTCATTAATTTTACCAATTAATTAATTTTTCTGGTATTTTTCCATTATACCAGTGCAAAACTCACAAAGCAGACTTTTTGGTGACAGCACACAGTCGCTGAAACAAATCACACCAAAGGTTACCATTGCCGATGTTCCATTTGCCGTTGGTTGCATCATTATTTGCGACTTTATCGCCTGCGCATTGATAATGGAAAAGTACAATTTTTCAGATAATGCTTATAAAATAGCTAAATCAACTTGAGATAATTTTTCTAAAGTTCATGATCAATAAAACAGTAAAAATTTATTTCTATATAAAAAATTACATAGCATGGAATTTGATATTTGTGAAAACATAATAAATCATATTCAGAATTTTTAACGGAATTGATTGATAAGCTGTATACAATAAGAGATAGTGTAAATGATTCTCATGCTTCTGTTTACTGTATTCTCTATCTTCAATCAGTGATACCTTAATTATCGCTTTTGAAACAAATTGAAAAGGTGAACTAAATGCTAAATTAATTAATAAATATAGTAGAATATAAATTTATTTCAAAAAGAAATTTCTATGAGCTTTATCGTAAGTTAATTTAAGAGTTAAATTAATTAATAAATATAGCAGAATATAGAATTTATTACAAAAGGAAATTTCGATGAGCTTTATCATAAGTAATAACAACATTAACTTTTAGTATTTGACCTGTAGTGGCAGAAAAAATTAATATATAGATATATGTATGATGTAGTTCTTTATTAAATTTTTTGTTTAATATGATAGAGCTTAAGCTTTAATCAAGTTCTGTCTAAGTGAAAAGGCAAAAACGATTAAGGCTGGTAGAGATAGCAAAAACAGGGCCCCATTATTATCTGTTGTCTCTGGATCCAAAGTCTACATATGTTTCTGATATTTTTGCAAAAAAAAAAAAAAATCAAAAGAAAATTAATTATAAAGAAATAGATGTTAATTTTTTCTTTGTTTATAATATTATTGAGTATTTATATTGGAATATATTGATTCTCCTATGATGATTATGTGAGTCATTTTCAAATGGGAAAATAAAATCAGTCAAGGTATAAAACACGAGATTTAAAATCAAAACATGAGTGAACATTTTTTAATACATTTTTATTAAATATAATTATATTTTATGTAATAATGTATTGTTTGATTAATTATAGATGAGAAAAATCAAGATACATAGAGATGAAAATAATAATGAAAATTGAGACATTCTAAAAATAATGAAAGTTTCACCAAAAAAAGTTTTTTTTTTTTTAAATTAAAGTTAGAAAAAAAAAACCCATGAAAGTAGTCCCTTTAGTGCAGGTAATAATCACCACCCAAATGTATGATTTTCTGCCAACATTTTGGTAGTAATTCAAATTCTTCGGTCCAGAAACTTGGTGGACATGAATTCAAAAACAGATCAACCTCATTTCAGACATCCTATACATAATTGAAGTTAGTGCCAGTAAGATGTAACTGCAGGTAGAAGTCTGAAGAGCAATGTTGGAGCTATATAGTGGATGTGGCAAGAGATCCCATTCGAGTCCAGCCAGTGAATGCAAGGAACTGGCATCTTGGTGCATACCTTATTGCCAATGGTTTTATCTTTTCACAGATACCTGTTGTGGAGCATGGCAATCCCTCTATATATTAGTCAAATTGCACTTTGCGATGCAGCAGTTGGGTTTATCGGAAGTAGACCACCTCCCCTTTTCACTTGTATTGTTGAAATAAAGCAACTTTCCATAACGAGTAACAATCTGGTTCTGAATGTTGACTTTGCTTTGATATTCAAGCAGATTATTGCAGGCCTGAACACATCTGTCCTTATCTGCTTGAGTCAGCTCAAGTGACACTCAGGATTAAACTTGTATGTCAAGTTTTTGCGATGCATTGCGCAACTAATGGACATGGCACTAACTGCTAATTCCTTTACCAGCTCTCGAGTGGTTGAATATTAATCTTCCACTGCTTTTTTAATGCTACAGACTTTATTTTTGACTTTTTGGTACTAAACCTTCAGTGTCAAAATGATGCAACAGCAATATCTATGTTTCGGTGACTTTCTGACTTTTTTAACAGCAGAACTTGAAGAACATTTCAGATACCTTTTACTAATGATAATGATATTTTTTTAATAAATTTTTAATAGTGTTATAAAGCAGATCTGTTTCTTTCATATACCAAAAATGTTTTAACAAAATAGGAGCAAACATGTTAGAGGAAACCGTTTGCGCTGACAATACTGGCGGTGGCGGGAAACTTTCGTTACAACTTTTAATTCATGTCATGTTGTGGGGAAAAAAAAAAAAAAAAAAAGATGTCATGGAAATTGAGAATAATTTTCATTATTTCTATTAACAAATAATATATTTTTTTCTATTACTTAAAAGGAAGGAATGAAGATGCTGCTTATTTCTTTCTTTCACAATATGATAGCAAATTTTCACTTTATTTTATTTCTTTGTAGAATATGTAAGAAAAGCACTCTTAGAATAATCAGTAAATAAAGTGATATATATAATATGTGGAATGATTATACTTTCTATAAATTTTTTGACAGCGTGTTTCAATCCAGCTAACATGGTACTGTATTGTTTAAATTTTGCATCAAAATTCAAATTTTAACAAAGATCATAAAATGGTGATTAAGCAGGTGCATGGCCATTGTGAATTTAAAAAAAAAAATTGAATTCCTTTTGATACCTGTAATTTAGAGTACAAACAGCATAAATATAACATATTAAATACAATTATTCCTAGCAAACAAGCAAATGATCAGAAGCAGCTAGAATGAAATAATATTTAAAAATTATGCAGATTACACATAAAATATCATATCTTATAGTAATAAGTTAAAAAAAATTGTAAGGAGTAAGTGTTTATTTAATCCTAAAAAATTATAAAATATAGAACACTTTTTAAGAATTTTTTTTATTTATTTTATATTAACATGGTTTTTTTTTTCAAAATAATTTTATGCTGAACATTTTTTTTAGCTATTCTTCTCAATTAATTTGCAGATTAAAATTTTGTCACATTTGTTGCTTTCAATATAAGACAATAGCTTATTTAAATGGCCAAGACATTCCTATGTTAAGAATGGAGTGAAAAGTATCCTTCAAATTCAAAAGAAAAGGTATTCAAATGAATAAGTATTTGGAAAAACATTCATAGCCTCTTTCTTTGTTGTTGTTTAACATTTTTGTTAATAACCTGGTTGTATTAGCAAATCAGTTTTTGTTTTAAATAAGGAATGCAGGATGTAAAGTAACGGCATCCTTGGAGATAATTTGTTTTGCATCCTAAACCCCTCATTTGAAACAGAAATTGACCCAAAGCATAGAATTTGCACAGCTTGTAGGTCGGATTAGTAATGAAAGGGTTAAAGAATGTTTGAATAAATGCATATTTTACCTTAACTACATAAATAAATATATATATATATATATAAAAGAAATTTTAAATCTTGCTGCTTAACATATGAAGATCTTTAAATAAGTCTGGAGAAAGAAGAGTAGATTTTTAATAATGGAAAGAATTGTTTGCAGTGCAATGCATATTAGATCAATGATTTCCATTTTTATTGCAAAGATGCAAAAGAATTGATTACAAGTTTTGAAAAGTAAATTTCAAATCACTGCTAGAACTTTATCAGTATACGATTTTTTTTCAGTCCTTAATCTTAATGAATAATTCAGAAATAATTTTTGCACATTTCAAAGGAAAATATTAATGAGAGAAAGCCAATTACAGTTCTATTTTATCTGCTTAGAATTTGCTTCTAAATGAATTAGTAATATATATATATGAGTGTGTGTGTGTAGTAGTATAATTTTGATAGAAAATACTTCTTCAATGAACTTCAATTTATTTTACCAAGAGAGACATAATTTTTATACACAAAGGCAGAATGTGTTCGTTTGCACCAGTAGACAAGAGAAAAAAAAAATTGACAGAATTTTACCCTTTACTGTTTTATTACAAGATTTTGATAGAGATTTCTTTGATACATGACAACTTAGAAAAAGAAATCTTGGATATTTTTGAAACAACTGCAATGACGTCAGTAATTTTTATCTCTTTGCTCAAGGCATGGGAAACAAAAAGCAATTTTTAAAGTGTGTGTGTGTTGACAATAATTAAATAAAAAAGAATTCGGATCATGAAATAAGAGAAAATTTTAGAACAAAGTAATATGGGTTAATTTAAGATATAATTAAGAAATCAATTAAGATTAAAATTATCATTACACGCACACATACATATATATAATATTGCAGAAACCTGAAGGTGCTGTCATTGACAAAATTGTTTACTTTTTACTAAGATTTGCCCATGGCATTAAAAATTATTATTTTGTTCTTAAAATATATACTTGTTAACTGCCACTCAATTTATACAGAAGGAAAATCAAATGTCTTTAAAAATTAAAAGATATTTTAGATTAATTTCAAATGGATATTGAATAAGGACTTCAAGAAATTTTAACATGCAATTCCAAACTACTGTGATGATAATTTGATTTAAGTCATGTCTAGATTATTCATTATACATCAGATTGATGAAAATCAATACAAAAATTTGCAATCCTCAGAATAAAATGCTAGAATAATCTCTTAGATGATGGGCAAGTTTTCGTTATAATTTTTCAAATTGTATTAAATCATGTTATTTAATATGACTTTTATATTATGTTTTGATGGTAAAAAGTTTTAAACTGAACATTAAACAATACTGTCTCTAAAATCAAATTAATACTTATCACTAACATATAATAAAATAAAGTAATATTTTATATTTGCTCTGAATATTAAATTACATATGGCTGAATAAAAGCAACAAATTTTGGTGTTGATAGATATTTTGGTTGGTTGGAAACAGATATAGAATGAATAAAAATTGAGACTTTGACAAATTTCAGTGATTATAATCAGAAATTGTTATAATTTCCAAATCAATTCCACAGATTGATGAGTTGAGTTCCTATGATAATCTTAGTCTGTATCTGTAGATCTTATTTTAACACCTTTAATCTATTATCAGTTTATTTCTGCTCAACACAACTCAGATTCTTTAATAAAAATATAATAGCAGCATTGCAGTTCAATGATTTTTCCCAACAGAGAAAATATTTAATTAAGAGTCAATTGAAATTTATCATTTTAAATAATTCATTCTCAGCAATTTACATTTTATTGCATTGCTGCCTGTCATATGAATTATTTTTACATTTATTAACAACAAATGGATAACAAAGTAACTTGAATAATGGTAGAGAAAAATATATAAAAAATTATAAAATAGATAACTTCCTTTTTAAATACTAATTTTAATCATTGATACAAAAAATGTTCTTTAAAATAGCTCAGAAATTATTACTTAAAGAAAGGAATATATATACATATATAAGCAAAAAATAATTAAAATGTCAGTACAAAACTTCATAACACAAAGTAATATATTTCTTAAGTAATGAATTTTATTATAAGTGCATAAAGCACTCAGCATGTTTAAAAAAATATTACAGCATTTATTTCTTAAGATGGTAGAAAACACTTTTAAACAAAAATATTATTTGAATGACCAAAATTAATTTTTTTTTAATAAAGTGTAATAAGTAGCACATAAAATATTCTTTACATTTTTAAAAAATAGTGTGCCCTTATTTCTCACAATAGTGAAATACATATTCTGAATTAAAGAAATAAAACATAACAAAATTTTATGCTCTGAAGTCGGGATTAAATTTAGCTTCACAAGCATGTTCTTTGATTGGCACAAGTAAATCATTGTGAATATATGCATCACATGCATAACACCAAACAGATAAATCTGAATAACTAAGAGTAAGATAATGCTTCATATCAAGACCATGCTGGACCATATGCTGATTGATGAATCTTCCACAATAAACTTGGTAACAGTGCAAACAAACCCAATTTTCACTAGGATCTTTACATGTCTGGCACACCGCCCTGGGATTCAAACCTTCATTAGGTACTGGTTGAAGCAATTCTAAATGTGGACAGTATTCTAATGGTGTTACACAGAAAAATGCATCATTTGAGAAATTTTCATGCATTTCATATTCCAAGACAAGTGGCATACATGTTCCGTCTTGAATGTTTGGTATTGCTACTGGATTACTTGATTGTCTTCTTATACCTATAGAATTACTCTCATCAGAATTTTGAATTTTTTCTACCAGCTCTGAAGAATCAAGATTGTATGGAACTTCAACATCAAAAGCCAAGGATTTCCAAAATTTTTTGTGTACTTTCACAACATTTCTGATAGTATCAATTCCTTCAAGAGTAGGCTTTAATTGTCTTAAGGTTACACAGGGCTCATTAAGTAATGCAGATAAACAATGAGCAGCAGCATCGGGAGCACTTTCAAAAGAGAAATTAATTTCAGAAATAACAACAATTTTACCATTACTCAAGCCACTTAAAAGTTTAGTTATAATTGTTAAGCAGGAGGAAGAAAGACGTGTACGGTGCATTCCATCATCATATCCCAAAGAAAGTAAAACAAATTCAGGACAAAATTCATAGGCAATAGGTAATATGATATGGAAAAATGCAGCAATAAAATCCCCATCACAAATTGTATGAGAAAAAGGGATATTCACATTAAATCCTTTCCCTTTATTATTACCAACTTGCTTTTCTTTTGCTTCCAAAGAAATAGGGAAATATTCATTATCATGGTGATGCAATGACACATACAATACTTCATTATCTTCATAAAAATAATTTTGAACACTATTTCCACGCCCAATATCCAAATCTAAAATTAGAATTTTTTTCATCTTATGCTTTGTAGTTAAATACTTGGCAGCAATATTCACAGAATTAAATATACAATAACCAGAAGCATTTTCTGTATCTGGATAATGTCCTGCTGGACGGGTTAATGCAAAACCATTGACACACTTTCTCATTACCACAGCATCAATTAATTGAAGCAACCTTTCAAAGGTATTAATGATAGGTCTTTTAACTTTCTGACAAAAAACGACCACATGAAATTCCTTATCGAGATTTTCAGATATTTCATCAGTGATGGCACAATCAACATGAATTTTATTAACATATTTGGAATCAGGCATTGATTCTATTTCAGATAATTGACAAGGTTGCACATATACACATTTGGAAAGCAATCCACTTTGTTGCAGCTTATTGTAGAAATCTAAAACATGCTCTGCTGTTTCTGCATGATTTTGAAAATGGCATCCTAAAGTTGTTCTTGGGTCAAATATAAAACCAGTTCTATATTTAGGAACAGTAAAATCTATTTTTGATATTATATCTTTGATTTCTGCTTCAAATTGGATAGCTAAACTCTGTGGTTGAACTGGACAGTAACCTCGAGTTGGATACACAGTCAGCCCTTCTTGCGGATTTTTTGTATACTTTATTTTCATCATATGTTTACTGCTACCATCATCATCAAAGTTTGAATCATAAACATTCTGAAGCTTGATTGAATCCCAAAAAGGACGATGAACTGATATAACATTTAATATGCTTTCGATTGAGCTTTCATGAACTCCTCCTATACAAGGAGATAATGAGCAACATGGGTCACCAAGAAGACCTTTTAATGTAAAGGCTACACTTTCTGATAAAGATGATATACAGTATCCTCCTTCTAAGAGAACACAAATTTTCCCCCCAGCAAGGCATGATAACAAATTCAAGAAATGAGCATAAACTGGAGGTGTTAATTTCATTTCTCCTTCAGGACACCCAAGGGCAGCATCATAACCTGAAGAAATCAAAACCAATTCAGGATTAAATTCATATGCAATTGGCAACAATATGTTATTGAATATAGCAAGATATTCAGTATTTCCTTGTCTAGAACTGTTCAGAGGTACATTAATATTAAATCCTCGAGCAGCATGACCTCCAACAAAATCAAAATTGGACTCCCGTAGATTAGGCCAAAAGTCTCCATTTTCATATCTATGAATAGAAAAATAAAGAACTCTAGGATCATCATAAAATATTTGCTGAGTGGCCTGCCCATGATGAACATCCCAGTCAACTATCAGAATGCGTTTTAAATTATAATTTTCCATTGCATATTTGGCACTTATAGCTACATTATTAAAAAAGCAATAGCCACATGCATCCTGTACCATAGCATGGTGGCCAGGTGGTCTTATGATAGCGAATCCATTGTTGACTTTGCCCTGTAACACGGCCGAAACCAATTCTATTGAACAACCTGCAGCCAATAAAGCACATTCATAAGTATGAGAATTAAAAAAAACACCATCATAATTCGACGCTAATTTTTCCCATTTATTAACATCTTCTATTGTTGCAGCGTTTTTGATTTTATTAATATAATCTTTCGTATGGACCAGTTGTAATTCTTCTTCGGTGGCTAATTTGGAAGGTAAAATACAACATCTGTGTAAAAGACCATATTCTTGGATTTTCTTCATAGGTGATAAATATCGTTCAGGTTGTTCCTGCATTTCAGTTTCCCATAAACAGCAATGCGAAGCCATTCGATCATCATAAATAAGTCCGGTTTTAGAATCCCAACTAGGGAATTCAACTGGCGTGACTTGAGACATATTTTCCACTAAAAAATTAAACAAATTTCGCAAGAAATTCTGACAAAAGTACACGGCTCACACTCTTTAAATATCAGCTACATACCTCATATAAACGCAAGACGTGATTACAGATAAAGAAGGTGTACCAAAATTTTATCTTCCGCCAATCAATTTTTTAAAGGTTCATAGCACCAATATAAACAAAACAATACGAATAAAGCAATCGAGAAGGTTGCCAAATTACATTTGATAAAATAATAGATTTTATTTTTCTTTGCTTACCCTCCCTCTTAATAAAACTGCAATATCATTGGAAAAGAGAGAATGTGAGTAAGAACACTAAATTGCATTTTTTAAAACACAAATTGCCTAAAAATTAATTAAAACTGTCTTATTCATCCAATTAGTGGTCATGAAATTTTCCCCCTAATCTAATCTTTTTGAAAGCATACTTTTGATTATAATTTCCATTGGTCCAAAGAAATTCGCATTAATTTCAATTTTTCATCACATATTTTTTCCTCTATTAAAAATTAAGGAATAAAAATTATGTTCATATTTGCCATAGATTTCAATGGCCTCTTGATTCTAATAAGAAATGGTAATTTGTAGCTACATGCTGTACATAAAATTCAATCCACTTTCGTTCATTTTATAAGTACAATGTTTACAATGCATTATATTTTTTTCTATTAATTATAATAATAATAAAAAGAATATGTGTTTACATGTGTCAGGTCAAACTGGTAAAACAACAGCTACTAAATTTGGCATATATGCATTTTGAAGAATGGAAAACTGCACTTCAGAACATTTTTGTTTTTGAAATTTTAATTAGAATTTTAATAACTTAGAACCTCGGCAAAATTATAGTCAAAATTAGGCGAAAACTTTTGCCATAAAAAGGAATTTTACATTATTTAAATGTGACTTTAATGATTGCAAATAAGTTGCTGCAAAATTCCTTAATCTAAACTTAATTAACTTTTAAAGATATTTTAAACTGGTCGGATCAAGCGACCAGTTGGTCCGTGGATATATATATATATACTTAATTTCAAATAAATCGTTTTTTATAGCTTCATGTTCATGATCCCGTCAAATTGTCTAACATTAAAGTCACATTATTTTAATTGCCCAATTTAAGCTCTATTTATCGTGCACATCAACCTTTCTAATGGTATCTGTGCCATAACTTCAGAATCAAGCAATTGTGGAAAGATTTTAAAGTGTATTTATAATAGAGTGCATCTATAAACATTACTGACCCAGTGGCGGCTCGTGACCAGTTGGGTTGGGGGTTCACTAGTTCACTGGAGTAGCTGGGCGGGGGGGGGGGGAGGACATGCTGACCGTCCTGAAAGCTATGTTTTTGAAATTAAAAAATAATAATAATAAATGGCTTTTAATTAGTAATATTCTGATGATTAAATAATTTAACTTAGCATTAAAACATAAATTATAAAATTTTAAATACTTTATATGATGATCTCCATTGCAAATCTGCTTGTATCTCCCCTCCACCCCCAACTGAAATCTTGACCATGCTACTGTATTAGTTTACTAGCTAAAAAACAATATATTACTGAAACATAGGGACTACTTTAGCGGGTTTTCTAGTATTATGAGCATTAGATTTAAAGCATAGATACATATTAAAAGCAATGTAAGAAGTTATAAATTGCAAAAAAGCTGTTTAAAAAATACTCACGGCGAAATAAATATCAGGTTTCCTTATTTCCTTTGGCAACAGCTGTTGAAAGTTTGTATGTAAAGTCCATCCTTCGTTCTTTTTTTGAAGCGAATTTGTCTATAACCCTTTCGTTAAAGTCCTCCATTTTAGAAATCATTTCTTTTTCGATAGACAATATTGCAAGAGCATTGAGTCTTTCCTCATCCATCGTACTCCTCAGGAAGGTTTTAATCCGTTTTAAAGATGAAAAGCATCTTTCAGCTTCTGCGGTTGTCATTGGGACAGTTAATAGCAGCTTCAGAAGTTTCGTCACTTCGCCAAAACAATCCTCCAAGTTATTTTCAAGCAAAAAACTCAAGAAATCCGTTGCTTTTTTAACATTTTCGAAATCATTTCTGTTATAAATTATTTGCAGCTCTGTTTTTAATTTACTTTTGTTTATAAAGGGGTACATTGCTACAGTTGTATTTAAAGTTTCTTCTGGAAACAATTTTTTGTAATTTGGGAAATTTCCCCCTTCAAATAAATTGGCTGCTACTAAATGCCCACAAAACTCAAATCTGTCTTTAGCTTGGTTTTCTATTAAGTCACAGATTTCTTTTGCGGCAACATTTCGTGTAACTGATAGATCTTTTCTTCTTCTTTTCAAATTTTCGGTCTCTTCTACTTGAATGAAGTCAATTTCCTCTCTTATCTTCGTTATTTCGTTTATGAATGATTCTATGGCAGTTTTAATTGACATAGGGTTTATAATTCTCTTTTGCAACATATTGTAAAAAATATCAATATGAGGCATTAACTTATAAAAGAATTCTAACCAGAAGTTAAAATTCGGTTGTTGCATCTTCAACCTGAGTCCTTGAGCCTGATTTATTGTCATAGTCTGCTTACTTGCTTCTTCGAGTTCCTCAAAGCATTCTATTAAGGAATCTTTATTTTCATAAATGGTTAGCACTGCTCGCACATTAAAATTCCACCTAGTTCCAGAACAAGATGGAAGTCTTCTACCAACAATTTTATTTAACATCTCTGTTCTCTGAGTGGAGTGGGAGAAAAAGCTTGAAATTTCTGTCAAATTTGCGAAGAAAATTCTGACTTCTCTATTTTGGCTTTTTGCTTGCGCCATGATCAGATTTAGTTGGTGAGCATAACAATGTACAAAATAAGCATAAGGGTATTCCTGTCGTATAAGGGCTTGTACCCCTGAATGTCGTCCACTCATAACACTAGCACCATCATAACTCTGAGAAATTAAATTTTTCCTTATCAGTGATAATTTCACTCAGAATATTCTTTAAAGAATTTGTAAGGGTATGTGCATCGTGATTTTCAGGTGTTAAAAAAGTCCAGAACCTTTCTATTGGTTTCCCATTGGATAGGACGTACCGGAGAACAACCACCATTTGAAATTTAGTCGACACATCTGTGGTTTCATCGGCAATTATGGAGACAAAATCAGCAGCACGGATTTCCTCTAGGATTCTTTCTTTGCTGACTTGTAACATACAATCCAACAAATCATTTTGTATTTCTTTCGAAGTACCCTTAAAAGCAGAAGCCGAATTCAAATGTTCATTTAAAACATTATCAAGAGCAGATGTAAAATTTATTAAGCCTCTAAATATTCCAGAATTTTTTGATGACGTCGTTTCATCATGTCCTCTGAGAGCCAATTCAAATTCACCACAAAACTTTATACAATCAATTATTCTTGATAACACGTAGCGATTTTTTCTGACTTGGTCGTTTTGTCTCTCCACATTTCTCCGAAAAGCTTCATTAAGCTGCTCTCTAATTTCAATTTTGCCTAAGACTGAGAGATCGAGACAGGCATTTAGATGGCTCATGGACTGTTCATGTTTTTTAATTTTCTGTGACAAATGTGATAAGTCGCATACGCCAGTTTTCGTCCAACTACTGTCACTTCCTTTAGCGAATATTAAGCAGGGAAAGCAATAAAAACGATTATTGAAATCGCATCCGCATATCCAGTTGTTCCTGTCGTATACATTCGCATTGAAAGAACGAGTGTATTCTTTACCTTTCACGTTTTGTTTCTGAACAATACTTAAAGCAGGAACAGGTCTGCCCAATTTTTTAATGGCACATTTATCTTCAAATGGAAGTGTTGAAATATTTGTTTCCAAAAGAAATTTTACTGCATTCATGGCTAAATATATTAATACTATGCTTATAATTCTAAAAGAACTTTTATAACTATTCGTCACTCGCTGTGGTCACTCGCTACTAAAGTAGATGCACAAAGAAAGAAAAAGACAAAAAATTCATTCTGCCTAGAATGTCCGTCCAGTCAAAACCTGTTCTCAATTTCCTTTAAACCCCCTAAACTACATTCCAGAGAATAACAGTTCCCTTTATACTGAAAGGGGAGGTTTTGGATCTTCAAATGTACAAAGTAAAATATTTTCCCTGTCATCGGAATGGGGAAAAATTATCCCCATTGTCGCTAAATTTTCCTTTAGCGACAAGTTCAATAGTTTTTGCTCGGATTAGCCAATCATGCTTTCCGATTTTATCACGTGCACAAGCGAAAAATATACTTGGGAGGTTCAGAGCTCCAATTTGCGCATCTTTGCCCCGATGCTATAGGAGCGGTGTTTGAAATGATTTACCCCGTTCTTTAAAAGGCGCTATAACTAAAAATAAACCAAAACAGTAATATAGATAGTGGTTTAATATTGATGTAATAAACTTCACCAGGTATTTATTTTTTAGGGGGTTCACTGAACCACTGAACCTATAGCACGAGCCGCCACTGGATCTCATTCTATTAACCCTCAGCTGGGCAATACGGTCTGACAGACCATTAAGGATGATTTCTCTCCCTCTATTTTTAGCTGAATTGGATTAATGCGGCGAACAAACCGCATTTTCTTGCTTCTCATATTGTCCAGGCCTTGGAGAATAGTATTGAAATTTATATCTGGAAATATTATTCAACCCTTTTATTCTCGTTCGACTGAGTACTTCCAAAATGGTGTGATTTCAGCGATTATTATATACAGATTTAAAAAAAAAATCTAAGTAAAAAATACAGGGTTTCCCCCCCCCCCCAAAATTTGATTAATTTGAATTATTTGCTTTTAAAGATGGACCAAATCATAAAGAAAGTGCACCACCTTCAAGTAAATTTATAATATGATAAAATCTTTTTAAATGTTCATTTACTATTTCCTCGGGCAACAGATGTACTATATGGCGATATTCATTGATAATTTTCTAAAATTTTATTATAAATACTGTAAATTCATACATTTTGAGTAATAATGTGAGCTCTTTTATGAATGAAAAGGAAGTACTTTTGGGCTCCTAGCCGGGGCATTAATTATTTCCAAAATAAAAATTGAAAAATTCAATGATAAAGAAAGAATTCTACATAACAAAAAAGCAGAGGAAACTTGCGTATCTACGCATATATTGAAAAAAATCTCTGTGTTCAGGATGCAATCAGAAGTTGTTTTGAATGTACACAAAAATCTGAACTGAAATTATTTCGTGTAAAATAAAAAAGTCAGACTTAGAAAAGGTCAATTTTTTATATTAGGGTTGTTTTTTACATTCTATTACGTTTATCATACATATATAATGAAAAAATAAATTTGATTGGAAAAATATAAAAAAAAAAGAGTTTTGTCTTTTGAGATTAATTTTGATTATGTTATATATCCCGAGAACATCTATACAGTGCAAAATAATTAATTTTTCTAATGATAGCATATTTTGTAAAATTAAAAAAATTTAGTAACAAAAATATCTACAGAATACGTAGGCAAACGCATGTACTGATATTTTTATTAGAGCATTCTAAAAGAATGCGGTTTCATAAATTGTACCTCCAAAATTAAGGACTAAACATTTTCAGTCTAAAAGAAAAAAAAAAACGATGTATTTCTGAGAATACGTTTAACTCAGAACGCAACAAGCGAAATTTTCTATACAATCTACACGTATTATTTCTAAAAAGTGTAAATGAAAATTGTAAAAGAAAATTCTGTTTGTCCGTGTACATTCGAAATAAACTTCCATAATTGTACAAAACCAGAATCAGTTAGATTGAAGAAATTTAGTACATGGTTATATTCATAGATCTGTATAAAATGTTGGACAAAGCTCTTAAGGATATGACTGTCCATCGTTCTTATTATTCATATGCATGGATACATAATTCAGAAAAACAAAATACTTGAGTAACTTCTAAAACATGATCATGGCAAAAAATTGTCGATCAATGTAAGAATTGGGTCAGACTACCTATTTGTCAGGGTCTATCAGAGCGATTTACAAAAATCTTAATTAATGAAGCTCAAAAGTAATTCCAATCTGTTATCTGGTTCGATCCAAATAAATTCTAATTATGGTCTTTAAACACAAATTGTAGATATTTATCTAATTTTGTATTAATTCTGTCATTGGATAGGGTGTCAGATTATTTTCTATTTCATGTGACCACACTTAAGAAAAATAAATGAAATTTAATGCGAGGTCTTAATATCGAATTTGTAAATCAAATTAGAGACACAATTGGCCAATTAGAATAGGTCTAGAACATATAACGGATTCTAGTCAGTATATTATGAAGTTAAACATAAAATCATCGTATTAAGTACAAAAAACGATTACAGAAAAAAACACTCCCATTGATTAAAAAAAATATTTATACGCGACGGTTAAAAAAAATAAATTACAAGAACTCTTTTTGGTGTAGAATTTTCTTTATTCCTTTCCTTTATTTTAAAAGCCAATTTTATATTTATTAACAACAACAGCAGCAAAAAAAAAAAAAAAAAAATGTTCGACTACATCAAATAATAATACTTTGAAGAATCAAAGACGGTAATAATTTTTTGTTTTGTTTTTGGAAGGAGTATAAAAATCTTCGATTGATAAAATTACCTACTTGATAGAGGCCTTCCAATTTATTTATATCTGTACGTAAATTATTTCCACTAGTAATACACGACTGTCACTTTTTATCCGCACAGTGCTTTCTATGCCATTGTTTTTTTCCATACTAATCACCGTCGGCTATCAACTGTTCGCCCAGTGTATTAATAGTATTAGTATTGAACAACATTTTATCGCCTGAAAGCAGCAAAGTACCATTTCAATTATTGGTCAAAAATTATTATGTAGAAAAAATGACAAAATCAGTCTATTTATTAAGCCTAGGAGTTGTGCTAAGGATATAATTTGGATATCTCTCGAAAATAGAACACTGAGCAGACAATTATTTATAACGTATCAAAATGTCATGAGCTTTCAAATGAAATAATAGTTGACGAAATCGGTATAGTAATTTGTATACTGGGCAACTCCTGTCGTTCCCCTATGGTTGGTGGTGGGGACCAGGTGGCCTATTTAGAGGTCATGAACTTACATATAAAACAAAAACTGACGAAATCAAACCATTGGAGCTGGGGAACTGTTTTTTTTTAATATATATATATTTTTATTTACCTGGTTACTTTAAATATATTGATTTTGCAGTTCTGAAATGCCACATTATGAATCGACTACTTTTTGAATTTTAAAACTAATTAATTAATCAGAGCAATGCATGGCTTAAAATGGAAAAATGAAATTTTTTGCAACGATTTTAGCTATTTAATGTTACATCATGAGGATAAGTAAAACAATATAATTAGTTATTCATCCGGTTATCTTTTTATGTCTGCAAAGAGATTGAAACTGCTTATCATAGTCTCTATTTTAATTGTTTTAAATAAAAGTAAGGATACATAGTTTTTCTCCCCCTTTTACTTTATCAATTTACCTAGAAATGCAAAAATTAACATTTTTTAGTCCATTTCTTCAATCTGCAATTCTTAATAACTTTTTTTGCTCTGTGATTATATAATTTTTTTGGAATTCAAGAATGTTTTATGATTGCTCCCTTTTATTCTGTTTCTTCCAAGTATAAAAGTTCCCTCTTTACAAGCTTTAGAAAAATATTAAAGCGTTTATTCAAAGACCCTTTTAGGTTAATTTGCATCGTCAGATGTCGTTAATAGCAATTGCATCAAAACAATTTGCTTACGAATCTTATTATCTTCGTTTTCTATGGTAAGAATCGAACATTTTTATATACATGCAATCTAAAGGTATTTTTTAATACTTCTGCTGTTCATAAGTATTCAGAGACAATATTAGAACTGCATGCATATTATATAGTTTGTAATTGTAAATGTAATCTTCGACAAGGAAAAACAAATTATTTTGCAGAATTCTATATTTTGGACAATCACTTTAAGTTTGAAATCAAAATCGCTTACAAAGTTGTAACTATTTATTTACATTACAGCTTTGTATGTGGATTATGCATTTGATAGGGCCAAGATCAATAGATACATTATTGATAATACCTGAAAAACTTGAGTCAAAAGACTCAATTGTTATTCATGATTAAGGGAATATAGGCTCCCCCTCCCCCCCAAAAAAAACATGAAATAGTTTCAAAAGGAAAGCAATAAGATGAATGACGAATCAGTTTCATTGAAAATATCATAAATTGTCCAGTTTTAAGAGTTAGGCAGTTTAATTATAATTCGATCTAGCATTACACAATGTATATTGAGTTGCATAAGATGTTATTTATTTTTTTCAATAGTGATTATATCTTTTACCATTTCATTATTTTGATTTTTACAAAGTTCATTAATTAAACAAGATATAAAAATATCTGTTAAAATAAATACAAATGCAATAGAAGTATTTATATGATAGTAACAATAGTATAGTATGATAATTATTCATTATGCAAAAAATTCATATATTTTTAATGAGTAGAAAATTTAAAATAACAAACTAATGAAATTAAAACAATAGTGTAGGTTATAGCAGGTCAATAATCTCCATTTTACTATAATTAGTATAAATTATTTCAGATTTATTTTGTCAAACTTATATTTAATAAATGAATTGCAATTATATAGCATATATATAATTACTCAAATATTTGTAAAATTCTCTCAACTCCAGCAGTTACTTTTAGTAAAATTCATCATAGAAAAACTAAGTTGGCTGAAAATTTTATTCATGCACTGGTTAGCTCCCATTCAAATGATTTTAAATATGTGTAAATATTTTGTAAATTAACGCATTCACAAAATTGTCAGCTCCAGAATTGAGATTTTGTAGCTGATACTGCAGAGGTTATCTTGGGATGGCCATTTCAGGTTTTTAAGAAAGTGCAGTTATTCTTCCATTAACTCCTATGACCTAGGACCAAATATACATGCAGTTACTCTTTTTTTAACTCCTGTGGCCTAGGACCAAGCATACATAACAAAAGCAATTAAGTGTCACGCCTGGGAAACTAAATGCACATTGAAAGTGCAAAATCGTTAGAAGCAAAGTTAGATGACATTTAGATCTACATAAGCATTCAATGAAGAAGTTTTGTAGTTAAAATATAATTGCTACTATTTTTTAATTGAACAAAGAAATAGAATATCAACAATTTCAGCTACCTGAAATTTTTTATAACAGTAGCAACACATTAATTTTTTAAACAAAGATTTAAAAAAAATTCTTTTTTATTAATATACAATTTACAAAAATGCATGGAAATTGTCATGCTAAATAATTATCAGTATATTTCCTAATTATCTGTTCTTTTCATATAAATATAAGAGATATCAAATAGAATATATTTTAAAATTCAATCTGAATTGCATAATTTATTTTTAATCAAAGAAATAAATGTACCATAAATGAATTACAGAGAGATTAAAAACTTATTCATTTAATTAATTACATGAAAAATAAAAGCAGTTTGAGAAATTTGATCCTTTAACCTTCATATTAAACCACTGTCATGCAGTATGAAAGACAATTAAACGAGTTGACTTCAGTAAACTAGAGAATTTCCAAAACTTCAGCTAAGCTTATATCAATATATTCGGTTGTTATTTTTTTCTTTCAAAAATACGATATAAAATATGTAGCCGATTCAAATATAATTAATCTAATTCATTTATATGGTTTGATAGAATACTTATATATCAAGATCCTGCAGGTTTTACAAAAGTCAGTACTGGTCGTGTTACAGATTTTTCAGAACCTTTTAGAACACCAGAATAAACAGATTTTCCAATATTATTGGATGACATTTTATGCTCCCTATGCACAACCATGTGCTTTTTCAAATTACTTAACTGATTGAATCCTTTTCCACATACATCACAGTAGAAGGGACAATTATTACTGTGTATCACCAAATGTTTTCTCAAGTTACTTATTTGATTAAATTTTCTTTTACAAGTACTACATTCAAATGGGCATTCCCCAGTATGTATAATTGAATGTCTTTTCAAAGCAGCCTTTGTTTTAAAAGTCTTGTCACATTCTTCACAGCAAAATGGTCGTTCACCTGAATGTGAAACCATATGCCTCTTTAAACTACTTGACTGATTGAAATGCTTATCACAGATTGTACAATAAAGAGATTTTGAGTCATATTTCATATCATCTTTGATATTTTCAGGAACATAACTATATCTGTAACCACAAATAAGGCAGTCATATTGCAGGTCAATATCAGAAAAGTAATCTTTACCACCATCAAGATTTTGTACAGCTTTTAGTTCATTTCCACAATTAGGGCACAAATTTTCTGCTGCAATAGACATAATTTGCAGAAATCATACAATACGTTAGAGATGGCAAATCTCCAGTAACAGGAACAACTGAAATAAATAACAGGTTGATATGTTTTGTAATAATAATTAGTATTATCAACAAACAAAAATAATTAAATCATTAATATTTGAATGTATAACAACTAAAAAGTCCAATTATATTTTGTATAACCTGTCAGCTTTGTAATATGCTGCTAAGTAAGCAGAAAATTTGGGTTCCAAAAAGTTCCATTTAAAAAAAAAAAAAAAGAATTTTGCTCATTTTTTAAAAACAGAAACTATTAAATTATACAGGGACATAGCAAAGATAAATGGCCCATAGGATTTAGCTCGTTTTTTACGCTTCTTTGTTTCATTCAACATTCTAAAATTAAAAACGCAAAATAGGAAGTTGATTTCGTATAATCCTCAAAGACTAAAATCTAGGACATAATATCTCATTTGCATGATCCTTGTTATGCCATAACTAGGTCCAAAATCCAATCGAAATCACATACACAAATCTTAGGGTAAAAACAAAACACTGACAGAATCTGTATCTATCAGATTTTTTAATATTAATAATCAAAAGATATCCAAAAAAATATCTTTATAAAACATTCTTTTAGGTTTTACATATTAAATATTTAATTAAAATATTTATTTTTGCTAATACCTTTCTGAATTTATATTTACACTTGTGTTGGCTCATTCACTGATAGGGTTGCAAATATGTTTGCAGCTAAAAATGGAGCCATGGCAAGAGAAAAGTTCTGATCTAAAATAATAAACAAAAATCACTCATAACTAAGTTTATGCATTCTCAATGCATAGTGAAAGATGAATTATCATTTTGACGAACAATTTAATAGAAATTTCTTCAACTGAAAATAAAACTACTTTGCAATTGAAAAATGTTAATAGTAATGTTAATTTGAATTGTCTGCATTAATAGAAAACATAATTGCTTACAGAAATATAACAAAGAGAGACATTGAGAAAGTGTTTTCAAATCACTTATGTAATAAACAAAGTTTCACATCTTATTAGAAATCATTCATAATTAAAAAAAATTAATTATTAATTTCTTTTTTAGAGTATTTAATTATAATTCATGCACAGGAGTACATTCTACTTAAGGATGTATGGGCACAATCCCTTCAAAGGATTTGGGTTATGCTGACAGTAGCATAGTAATGGGAGATAATAAATGCTCTAGATATTAATCTTAATAGTACCATGGAAACAAAAAATTAATGCATTTATGTGACTTTAAAAAATTAAATAAAATAAGGGGATAAAAAATATCATGCTCGAGACATCTCATTCATTCCTGCTAAACCACTGATGAGGATTATGGTGAAATCTCATCATGCCACAAGAGCCACTTACCCTTATTACATTTTTGAACATTGGCAGTGTAAAAGTCTGAAATTTTTTTACAATTAATTTCTTTGAGTAATGAAAATTAGAAAAATATAAATTTATCTGTGGAATAATTTAATATTCACAAGGATGAACAAGCAGAATATAGATATAAAAACAATAAACTTTTACAAGTATGAAAATGCAAGTTAATATCATTTTTTAAATTATTATAACATATATATGCCGTTTATCTATTTGAATATCATTAGAGATAAAATTACATTAATTTAATTTGAAATAATGAAATTAAATTAATAATTGTTATTAAAAATAATAATCAATTTATTATTAAATAAAAAAACTATTATTTACTAAAATAATATTTCCGATTATATTATAGATTGAGTTCTGACACATTATTTAAAATATAACACAGGTATGTAACTTTTGGCAATAAATTAAGGTTAAAACTGCTACTGACAGATTATTTTGTATTCAAAAAAAATTCAGTAAAACTTCTGTACCTTCCTAGGTTAGCACCTTACCAAAATGTAAAAACAGCTTACAGATTTAAGAAAGAATCTCCTTTCACATACTAAGATATTCATTTTATTATGAAAAAAAAATGTATTCATAAAGAATGAATAAATAAATTGTAGTAGATAACAGCCAAGTAAAACAGCATTTTCTTTTTAACCCAATATCATACTGATGTTAAAAATTTTTTTTAAAAAATTACTTATTAGTTTAAAACTTTTGTTAAAGAATAAAATTCATGATTTTATTGCTCTTTTTATGAATAAAAATCAACAAATGAGAATACAGATATTACATAAAAAAATACAAATACAGGTATTGCATGAAATTTCATGAAAAATGCGCACGGTCTTTGTAAAATGTATTGTATAACACTTTAAATTATTTTTCAATACTGTGTTATTTCTCATAAAATCTAGTTTTCAATGGGGGGGGGGAAGAGGAAAGGAAATTCTCTGTAAATGATAACTGCTACATTTAATTCTGGAAAAATTACTAATATGTAATACACAAAAATTACAGCAATTAAAAATTAGTTTGAAAAAAGTTAACCACAGTTAAAGTCAATTGAAATAATTAGGTTTTAAGATTCTGGAAACCTTTTGTTTTTTTTATATAAGGTCAATATATAATTAAATCAAATTTCAATGCACTTGTTAAAAAAAGTTTTTATAACACGTCTATTTTATTACTTGAGCTGCCCACAATCTCTAAAACACTAATGTAGCTAGAAGCTGCAGGATACAACAAATTGAATTTTTAAAATGAATGCTTTTATAGTAGAGTTAAAAGCATAAACTTTAAAAACCAAGTAAATTGCATTTCCCACCTTCGAAAAATACTTCTTCTTACCTCGTTTACAAACAAAGTTTCAACTGCCTCAAGAATTTCTCTTCTTCCATTGAATTTTCAGCTCAGCTGTCTTCAGATAATGGAGTGAAAAAAAAAAAGGAACAATAATTCATTCGCAGGGCTATCACATAGCATGTTAAGGTATAGCATATCTATGTCGAGTTAAATCTTTAAGGCTTTTATTTTAGAAATTGTTCTGAAAAAAATTCAACATATAAAGTATTTTTTAATCTTTCAAACAGAATCTTGTTAATTTTAAATTACTAATTCAATAGGTTTCAAATTTTAATTTAAAAACATACTGTGATAAACAACGTTAAAAATAAACATAAATGTATATATCAACAAAATATATCGAATTTATATTTGATTAGAATAAAAGATGGTATATTAATTGAAACAGTACCGCACAAGAGTCAAGCATCTCAGGCACGGATAGGGATGACGAATATTTTACGAGCGGTTATTACGTAACCAATATCAAAAGTCACAAATACAAGTGATCAATACTTTTCAAAGAGGGGTGTGATTCAAATCCTTGATACGATCTTACTGGTGATATTTCGATTACAGGTTTGGATCACGATAGAAAGTAACAATCGATACAATATCACTGAAATTTGCCGGAGCGGTGACTTTAATGGAAAGTAAAAATCGATAGGATCTGTCCAATGGAAGCTCTCGAAAGAAATCTGTGAATGGATTGAAAAGTGAACGGACCGGTTATTGAAATTATCGTATCATTGAATTGCATATCACTGAAATTTATCAGAGCGGTGATTTCACCGGAAAGTGCGAAGTCACCGCTCCACTTTACTGGAGTGACTTCCGATATTCGCATATGATGATGCACTATTCCATACTGATCACTTTTAATTGCTCGTGACATAATTGACTTTGATTACATATATTCTGTTTACAACTGGCGCAATCTATTTGTAGAATATAGAACTAAAGCAAATATTTTAAAGAAATTACATATATTTTTAATTCATCTGTTCCAGAAAATGGTTCACTCCAATAAAAAAATTAAATAAATAGTTTAGAGAAAAAAAAATTTAAGAAGTAAGTTGAAACAGATAAATTAATTCAATCACACGTTAATTAAATTAGTAAATTAAGTATTAATTACAATTAATAAATTATATATTTAATATTAAGTAATAATTTTTAATTAATAATATGATTGAAGTAACAGATATTTGGAACATATATTTAAAAATAACAATAGCAATATTATTTGTTATTCAAAAAATCGTGGATTATGCATCTCTAGGCACGGAATCAAATTTACGATGTTTTTGTTTCGTTGTCGCGGATACGATGAGGACCTTGCACTACCATATAAGAATTTAATGAATTTAAAGATAGCTTCTAATTTTAATTATAAAAGAAAACAACAGAAATTAAAGTTTTTTGGGGGGGCGATAATTTTTTTTGTAAAGAACGATTTATTAGAAAGCTGAAAGATTTTCTCACCAAAAGTAAAATTATTATTTAAAATAACTAGGAAAAATCAAATAAACATTCCCTCATTCGTACCTACTGGTCTAATTTCGCCAGTTTTTGTTTCAAAAAGAATTCGTATCCTCTAGATATATCATCAAGGATTGCTTGCCTTCTATCTTGTTCTTTTTTCGAGAAACGTTTCGAAAACACCACTTCAGTGTTCATTCTCTTTAGGGGGAAAAACTCTATAGAATTCTGAATAAATTCTCTACAGAGTTCTCTCAGATACAGCTTCTATAACGATTCCGAAAATTTTTATTCCCTATGAAAACTTATAATTTCTTTATACGTTATCAATGGTCGTCAGCCTATTTCCTTACCTTCCTTTCGCAAGGGGGAAAAAATTCAAAAATAGTATTTCACTGTTTATTCAATGTGGGTAAATTACTCAACAGAGTTCCTTAATCATAATCACTGAACCGTATTCAATCATTTTTATTTCGTATACCTAGATCATCATCAAAGATTTCGTTTCCCGTCCTTACTGTTTTAAAATTTCCAGAAATTTGTAAGGTAAAACTTCGGCGAAGTCGTCAACCTAATCTACTGGACCAATTTCATCAATTTATATAGAGTGCTACTCTGGTTATTCTACGCTTGTCATTTAAGTTTAATTTAAAATAATTGTTGTATTTGTTAGAGTAAAGTGTCGTACGTTAGAATTGGTTGACCTGACTAGATTAATGTAATTCAAAGCGAACAGCTGATTCCTATAGACGGCTATTAAAAATTTCAGTCAGAGAAAAAAGTGCTATTTTCCGATGCCATAGATTGAACGTTCTTTAATTAAAGAAGAATTTAGAAGGACTCTAAATTGACCTTTGATGCCCCACATTAATTAGCCATTAACAAAAACTAAGGCCGGCGTCCTGGCATAGGAGTAGCGTATCTTCCCCGTGATCTGGGCGTCCCGGTTTGGGCATGGTTGTTCTTCCTGTTATATCTGTGAGATGTGTGAATGTGCCCTCCTGTAAAAAGGTGTTGTGCAAGCGAATGAGATGCGTGAGTAGTCAAGTCGTACTCTTGGCCCAAGTTGGCTCTACGATAAAAACAAGAGGTGCTCTTCCTTAGGCTTAAATCGGCTGTCTTTGAACAGCGGGCTTGTCCGTGGCAAGTGCCACAATAAACAACAACAGCAAAAACTATGAGATCACTTAAGTAAACACTTGTCTGGAAATCGCAAACTAGAGATCAAGTACAAGCTTCTACTTTTCAAATGCATTAGAATATCAATTATATGAAAGATTCGGGAACAGATTATATGAATATTCAGATGACTGATTTTTCAGGTAATCGATCATTTACAAAAAAATTGTATATAAGAGTAATATAAAACAAAGAAACAGTATAATAATATGAAAAAGTGTAGTAGGCATATATTTTGCATCATATATCTTACAACACTTTACACGAAGTAGTAGTACAAAACGAAAAAAGTTCGAAATTTTCTTTTACTTCAGAATTGAGATACTTTTCTTTGCTGTCTAACCTAATCTAACCTTTCTATAACAGATTCAATACCGTGAAAAGCTTCTTCTCTAAATGATCCTTTTTTAATACTGCCGTTGGCGCTGTGTTTCCTCGGCGTTTCAAAGGTCTTGATTGTAAACGACACGAATAAGAATGCATAGCCCACCAGTTTTTGACAGCTAGGGTCATTGCCATTCACATTCGAGCTAGTATTGAATATCTTTTTGATTGTATTCTGCAAATTCCGAATATTCTTTAATCATTCGCCAGTTTTGTTGAAATTGGCTGTTTAGTAGATTTTCAAGTTCAGTGATAGACACATTTGATAGGAAGAGTTTGTTCAAAACTACTGCAAATGAAGTACCTTTTAGTATTCTAACCTTCATATGACATTCAAGGCAGTTTCTCATTCTTCAAAGTATATCTGAGCTAAATTTTGTAACTGTAGGTCAAATGGTCTGGCCTGTAGAGTACCAACGCACACACAATTATTATAATATATATCATCTTTATTATAATATATATCATTATTTTATATAATATTTAATTACTATATAATTTTGTATTATTAATTTGGGCATTCCCAATTTTCCACAAAGTTTTTTTTATGTTTATTTTTTTATTTAGATATATTTTGAAAACTTTGAAGATTTTATTGAAACAGGCATTTCACACGAAGAAATCGATTCATTATGTAATCTCTTAGTTCAAAAGTTTCTCCTTTTAGCAAAATAATCTTTTTAGGTTGGCATTTTCTTTCTAAATTGGTAGATTTGCTTGCAAACTCTAGCTTAAAACATTGTCATGTTGCTAGGTTTCGAATTAACTATTCGAATTTCCATTTTTTTTCTCAATAAAACCTAGTACTCTGATTAGGGAACTTCGCTACAAGATATGGAAAGCAATAAGATTTAGTTTGATGGTGACTGATCCAGCTGGTGTGGTAACTGGTACTAATAGTTTCTTGCTGTATAATACGGTTTAATGAAGATATACTTATGACTGTAATTGTACTACTACTATACTTCACTTCTCAATGGGTTTCTGTTCAAATCCTTTCAAGCAGCTTAAATTTTGAACTAAGGAGGAATTTTACAAAATCATTAAATACTCATTCTGCTTTATAGTGAGGAAAACGTAAAAGCATCAAATACGCAGTATCTTTCCAATAGCATTTAAAAAAACATACTTTAGAAGCTATTTAAGATTAGTTAAAACAAAGACTGCATTTGTTAATAATTACAAATTGTAAAATATTAAATAATTAAAAAATACGATTTTACTTTCAAGTGAATACATAATGTAATGGTAGAAATAACATTTTGGGAAATAATACAAGCATTAAAAATATTGTTTTTTTTTCTTTTTTGGCAACTGATTGCTATAATTTTTAATTAAATATTTAACTAAGAAGTTTATAATAGAACTTGAAAGTTCTTCGGAATTTCAGATAATTTTCTTTTCTACAAGTGTTACATCCTTAAGTGTTAACCAAATGCTCATCGAATATTTGTGAGAAAATAAACGTCCAGAACTCTTGATTTTAATTCTGTTTTAAAATAATGAATAGTTTAATCAAATGCTTCAATGAATACAATATTGCGAGTAGATTATTTTTGCTTCAATATCAATAAAGCTATTTGATTTACAATGAGGTAATGCTGCATAAAAGTTTTAGTGAATGATAAGTACTTTCCTTTTCTTTAATATAAGGACATGGTTTTATTGAATATTAGCAGTGTAATCGATATTCTGTTTTTTTTTTCTTATTAAAATCTTGTGGTATAATACAAAAGGAACAGCATCATATAAATAACAAAGTTCAGTAGTACTTTTCTTTTAAAGAAATATTTCTTAAGTACTAAAAAATAATTCCTTAATTAAAAAATGTTTTTTCATTTGAGTGCATTGTATGTAACTTTTCATATTTTTTTCCCTCAAATTCTTAGCTTATTCCTGGACATCTTATTATTTTAAAAGTTATAGAAAAAAAAAACTTTGATACTAATTCGTTTGTTTCTTCTTAAATATCTTTCTTTGACTCACCTCCATTCATCCTAAAAGAGGGTGCAGTCAAGGCCCATTTTTCTTTACAGTAAAGAAAGTATATAAAGACTTTGCAGTAAAGAAAAATATGAAAAATATTTTTAAGTGAACTAAAGTTTGAGCAATTAAAGTTTTAAAATCAATTGATGAAATTCGTACATCAAAACTGAACCATTTATTTTAAATAAAAATTTCTGAAGCGTTAGTGAAAATTATTCTAACGCAATAATTAGAAAAAAATAATTCCATCATATTTTTATTTACATTTTATATTTTGTGTTTGAATCAAGTTTTATTTCAATAGATCCATTTCTCTTATCCCATTTAACAACAACCCATCCTACTCGAAGAGGCTGGGTTAGAATTTATTTGCTGCTATAGTTTTATTAGTCTTGTAATGAGAAATATCTATGAATAGTTTAACCCAAATCGTCCTAGTGCTATCAAAGTTGATGTCAATCAACCGTCTATATATCAAAATCCATATCTATAAGATCGGCAGAATTCAAATACCCCTACCTGAGCCCCTCTGTACAGCGAACAACTCAGTGTATATTATCATAGATTCATTCATATATGGTATTATTAAATTCATGGTATTATGGTATTGGACATATATGGTATTATTAAATTCAATTTTTCAAAACAAATTATTAGAATACCCGGAAATTTGAAAATATTATACATTCCTGTCCTATGTATACGAAAAACTATGAAATTTTTTAGCAGACTTAAAATTAAATAAGCCGAATAAAAATGTCAAAGTTAGTTGACATTAATAATAAATTAATATTATTAATATGAAGTTACAAACTGAATATTGTACGAAGGCATCTGATTTTTAATAAATCATATTAAATAGCACGTACATTAATAATCATATTAAAACACGATAAATAAATCATGTTTTAAAATGCTTCATAGGATTTTATTTAAGTTTTAATAAAAACATATGAATCATTTAATTTAAATCATCGTATTATCCAGAATCAAGCTAAAAAATTGTCGATTACATTAAAAAAAAAACGAAACTTAATTTTACTGTTTGCCCTGAATTGGGTTTGTTTTTGCCTGGAAGAAAATATATTTCATTCTGTGTTGATTGTCTTTTTTGTAATCTAACCTTCATAGCCTGGTAGTGTCTTCTGGAACCGGATGCTTGTTAACTCCGACGACCTTTTCAATCTGAAAAATATGGACTAGTGAATAAATGACAATGAGCCAATTAAACTGCTTGGAATACACTCACTCTAATAGCATAAATCCATAGCCTTTTACTCTTGTAATATCTTTTTACTTACACCTGCGTCGTGTCTCAGTTTGTAGTAAGGGAGACCGATGCTAGTTGTAAAACATGGGTGAGTTGTAACACGCATATTACACAATGGTTTTTAAAATTTTTAATCAGAATTTCCACTAAATATGATTCTTATGATGGGTTCTATTATGTCAGCACAGTAAATGTCCAACCGAATCGAATAGTGAAAACTTGGGAACACATGCTCTGCTTTATCTAGTAAATGCAAATAAAAATATTTCATAAATTTTGATTTAAATTGATATTTAAAAAAAGTTGTTTTTACTTATTTACTTTGTCTATGTATTACGTTTTAAAATGTTGCTTTAATTTTTTACTAATCTTAATATTTAAAAAAAAAAGTTAACAAAAATATTTGAAACTCTGCGGTAGGGCAAGTTGTAACATATTGGAACTTGTGGGATTTATCTTCATTTGTATTTGATTCATGTAATTAGACTTTCTACTATTAATAACATGCACCCTTAGGATCAGATCTGTCCCTAAGGAATCACACACACACGCACACACGCACGCGCGCGCATACACACTAAAAGAGTCTAATAGACATACTTAAAAATAAAAGAATTCTTAATCAATCCACTTTATAAAAAAGCGATAAAAATAGGATGGCATAATTAATCAAAAATAAAAGCAAAAAGAAAGTATAATAGAAAGGGAAACGTTCCAGAAAGAAAAACCCAAAAGAGAAAATAAAATTTGAAAAAGAAAGAGTTTGCTCTAGGTTGCAAAGATGCGCACAGCAACTATGATGATTTAACATTATTTTAGATTATCATTCCGTTATGAAGCAACTTTAGAGTATTTTAAGATAGATCACATAATTTTGAACATTTATCAGATGACGAGGTTAGTGCCTGAGTTGGCAACCCGTATGCTCATTTCGAGCTGCATCAAGGGGAAGACATTGAACTTCAATAGATTTAGTGTACACCAAATCCGTTTTCATGTTTTTTTTTTTTTTTGTTGTAATCTGGTTTCATATTAGGAACTCTCCGGTCTGGAACCCAATACATTATGAACAAGTCACCGAGACCCCTCATTTCGGGTAAAGAAAATAGGCTCAATGTTTAATGTGGGTAAAAAATGTGTGCGAAACGAAACAGTCAATCATTTACTTGCGTTAACTGCAGTTCTTATGTAAACTTACTTTTATGTTGATTGGTTAAACAATCTTATCTTAATTTTACTAAAAGTCACTTGGTATAATTTATTATCATTATTCCAAGTAATAGCAATTTCCAAATGTCTTATCACTTTTAATTAAAATAATTAATGATCAATAGTCCTGTATTTTTATTTTATTTTAAACAATTAAATAGGCTGGTAGACTAACAAGAATTAAGAGGGGTCATCATCATCGGAGGTTGTGATTTGTCTTCCATTTCATATTCACGACAACCTTAAAGCTACAGCTGCAGAGGCACGGAGTGGTGTTATGTGTATGAATATCTGTATGTATGTATTGACGCTCCATGGACAAAACCGTTTGACCTACAGTTACAAAATTTGCACACATAAATTTTGGTGAGTGGAAATGGGCATCTCGGAGATATTTTTTGAAATTTTAATTATAATCTTAATTAATTAAAATTGATTTGAATTTTGCCGAGTTTCTGCAATAACTTCCAAAACATTATTGAAATATGAATTTCACGTTGCTTCGAAATTTAAAAAACGATTAATGATCATTTGTCTTTTAATTACATTAATTTTAATTTAATTCTTTTAATTTTATAGGTGCGCAAATTTTTCCCGAATTTTGACAATTTTTAAAAAAATACTTTTTGTTTAGTTTCCAACATTAGATTACATTGTTGCCCTAAAATTGAAACTGTTTTATTGTTTTAGTAATATTGGATCATGTGGTTTTTTTATATATAAAGATTAAGATTCTGTTTAATATTTGCTAGTTTACGACACAAATAAAGAAAATACAGTTATAAAACTGTGGAATTCAGAACACAGATGAATTATGTATTTACCTTTTTAATAGCTCCATAATGCCACGGGCTTGGTTCCCATTTGAAAGGTTTTTAACAGAACACATATACATTTAACATACACATAACATACACATTTAACAGAACACATATAAGAATGCTATAATGTCTGACAATTAGATGGAATTATGGATATAAAATTATGTTATTAATTTTAATTACTATTTCGGATAAATTAGCTAATTATAAAATGCGTCTAGTTTTAACAGTAATAAATTTGGAATTAAAGAAAATAATCCTATTTTTGGGCAGCTTTCATCTCTTTTTGTTTCCTGTAACATTCAATAAACGCAGGAAACTCTTACAGGATATAAAACAGCTAATTCTGCGATTACATTTGTGCTTAAATCAATAAGTAGGAGCAAATCTTATCTCAAGCGTCACTTCAATACTGAAGACCACAGAGCATAATAAAAAGGAAAATGATGCATTTCTATTTTGGATCGTTCAAATTAACCTTTAAATAAATGCTAAAAGAAATTTTCATTAAAAAAACAGCAATCTTAAAGGGGGGAAAAATGGCGTGATTTTTTTTCTTTCACTTCTTTTTTTTTTTTAAAGTTTTTTTTATAATAGCAGAAGTTGCAGAAGAACAGCAATAGACACAAGTCTTCTAAAACGCTGCGATGCGTGGTGAAATTACAGTCCCTGCGGGTCAATGCCTGTGTTACAGCATGACGTCACCACAAAGTCGGAGAAAGTTTTCCATTTGGAAATTGTTTTCCGTCCTAAGTAGGAGGTTACTCGACGGAAGTCGGTAGCTAATATTACTGATTTCAGATTTTCTACGGATATCGGCTGGCTATACCAGAAAAATCTAGTACAATTTTGCAGAATTTTGAGCGTGCAAAAGAATAAGAAAGAATATATATGTTTTTCGAAGAAATGGAAACACCCCCTTTTTTGGAACTTCATTGAATTGTAAGTACATTTCGGTAGATTTAAAAAAAAGTTTTAATTTTAATTTTGTATACAATGCTTTCATTTTGTGTTTATTATTTATATTATAGTAATAATGTCAAGAAATTATAATATTGTGTGTCTAGAGGCTATATGATTTTTAGATTTAGTTGGAGAGGGGGGGATGTTTAAACATTTTGAAAGATTAAAGAAGCTTTATGTTAATTGAAATTTTATTAGCATATTTGAAAATTTTATTAGCGTTTTTAGAAAGTTGAGCGACCAATTATTTATTTGCTATTTCATTCACATTTATTTTATATTAAATATATGATATTAGAAATTATTTCTTGATTCTGAAAAAGTCGGCACAAATTGCGACGAATTCTGTATTTGATAACTATCATTAAATGTCATTTTTTTATTTTAATGTGAAAATTTTATTTTTAGAGTCATATTATGGCTTATTTTTATAGTTATTTAGCATTATTTTAACTCGAAATATGTTTTTTTCTCATTGAGTCTATTTTGCCAGAGCTAAGAGAAAAATCTTTAATTTTATTTGCTTTTACTGATTTCTTTTATTTACACTCATAAGAATTTCATTTTTAATGCGATTGTTCAGATAAATACAAAATTCATCATTTACTTTGAAGTATCTATTTTGTTCTTCAGAATTAAGTAAATAGTTAGAAGTTACCAATTGAAAAAAAATCCAAAAATAACAGGAACATTAACAAATAAAATTCTCTGATAAAAAGATCAAAGCAAAGATTTATAGAACTAATGAAAAACTGTAATTTTTAAAAAACAATAACAAAAAAAAAACACAAATATAAGTATTCGCATTTTATTAGTATCACCCGTTTTTTTTAAATTCTGAAATACAGAATGTATAGAATTCATCTTATTAAATGTATTGCCTGGAAATAATTTAGAAAGAGATTATTCCTACTTTTTTTTCCTATTCATCTTTTCAATAAGCAGTAGAAGTCAGTTGCCGCAACAGGTGGCATAAATTCAAGTGAAAGGATTGTCGTTGAAGAAATTTTGAAAATTTAATTTCTTAGATTTATAAAATCATATTTTATTTCTCTGAGTACGAAATGAAATTAATTGCTGTAAATTCTTGATGCTTTTATGATGCATGTGAAGAATTAAAAAAATTGTAACATACCCATATTTTTTTTAAATTAATACAAACAGGAACAAAGTGATATATAAGTGATATATCAATGTGTTTAATTAAATAGTGTTGGGGACAATTTTAATATATTTAAAAGGAACGTATTTACATGAGTTTACTATATAAACTTATACATTATAGTTTCAAAGAAAAGTATTCGATATTCCGTGTGATGAAACTATAATTCAGTCCAGAGTTTCAGGGAGACATTTTCATTGTCCTAAGGTGCGTAGAAACATAGTATATTATGTGGTGGCGTCATTACTACTTTCCGTATACTATCAATTCAAAATGTCTCTGACTATGTAAAGGCTAATATAGGAAAGGAAGTGAGTATTAAATATTTTTAAAAATTGTAATTTTCTTCTGGTATTAAATTTTTACATATAAAAAAACAGAAGACAATTTTACAAAGCTTTATTCCATTATTCAAATTTCGGATTAAATAATGTTCATTCAAAAATGGCAATAGACTGCTGGTTCATGCTACGTAATGGGGCATGTTATCTAGCTTCAAAATGCAAAATATTTTACATTTTTTTTCCATATGAAAGACCCCCAATGGCTTCCAAAACAAAATTGGCGTAATGAATTCATGATTATCAATTGAGCATGGATGAATTCACTTATAATTTTGAATTCTTATACTTAAAAAAACTGTAATCTGACATCTTATAAATGTATAGTAAAAAGAATAGAAAATGCTTTGTGAGGGAGTATGTATGCTCTATTCAATATTTAACAAATGATGAATGAACACAAAATTGGCCCCATTTATAACACGGAACACATTAGTATGTGATTTTGAAGATGAGGAAAGTTTCTAACTATAATTTATTTTTGCCTTCTTCTATTGTGTAATCAGCATTAATGAGTTTGAATCAAAATATTAATTTCTTTTGGAAATATAATATTAAAATATTAATTTTTTTTTTCTGAATTACAAAACGTTTGATCATTGCTTAGAGATTGGCTTCTTGGGTTTGATAAACGTAAGGATTGAAATTGTTCTGTCAGGATGAAATCATGAATCGCAAATAAAACATTGTCAACGCTGTAAAAATTATTCTACCTGAAGTTTAAAGCGATAAATACTATATTTGCTGAATAATCACTGGACCAAACAGCCTGCGACTGGCATGCACATTGAGCTAGCGTTCCATAGACAAAGCAGGAAGAATTGGGAACTTGTACATGCTTTATTATCAATTCTTCCGTCACTATTAGAAAATTTTGTACTTTAAAAATGCATGAATAAAATTTCATAACTAGGAGCTGAGACCAATTTAAATAAAATTTTGCTTGCATAATAAAAAAATAATTCCATTTTTTTTTTTTTTTGCATGAAGTGTTATTTTTTTTTTATTAAATTGAATTAATCTTGAGAGTTACAAAAAAATATTAACTAAGAAAATATTTTTGAAATTGCTCGGTCTGCATTATAAAAATTCAGCTTCAATCAACTTTATCAATTTTAATTATACTCGCAAAAAAGTTAAAAAATAAAATTAAAACAATATTGTCAGAAGTTTAATTTTTGAGTCATATTAGTAAGAAAAATATGTAGAAAACTGCAATATTTTTGAAGCCTTTGAAGATATAGTAAATTTTTTATTTAAAAGTGATTATTCATCGATATAAGTTTTGCCTTTTCATTTTATTATATTGTTACTATGCCGATTATAAAAAAAATGTATTGATAAAATTAATTTAAATTAATAATTAAAAGGACAAAAATAACTAGAATTTTTTAAAGGTTATTTGTTCTTTTCCCACTCGCTCCTTCTTCCAAAAAAAAAAAAAAAAAAAAAAAAAAAAAGTCTGAAATTTGGGGGAAAAAATGTTCGAAGATAACTTTGCTATTAGGGCCTTTGGTGATTATCTAAAGAAAAATTGAGAGGAATTCATGACGTGCTCTTAAAATTTTGAGATATCGTGAGCATTAAAAAAAAAGGGTTCTATTTCAAATAGTTTATGTATAGTTACATCATTAAAAAGAAAAAAAAATTTCAGATATTTGCAGAATTTAATATTCTAAATTCAAGTTACTCATTTTTCAGCTAAATATTTTCGTTTCAGCTTTTTACCCCCTTGATAATCGTGAACTATTAACTAAAACGTCTCCTCAACTTTTTTTACTAAATGACTTTTTTTTTTCAAAACCTATTTAAAGAATTTTTTGCAATAAATTTATTTCAAAATTTTATTATAAGTGGATATTTCAGCCAAACCCATATCGCTCTAAAAACACGTGTTCCTAAGGTTTTCTTTTCACGCTTCATTTCTTTCATAGAATAAAGATAGTCTTCTACTGCCACTCAATAAAATATTTAATTCAATCATCTAATCAGTAGATTTTCATGCTAATAAAATTTAAAAATGTGTAAAAACTATTATTTTCATAATATACCACAATTTTTTTTATAATCCAAATAATTTCTGGCGAAGTAAAACTTGAAAATAGAAAAAAAAAATTATGCGTTCAGGAAATAAATAAATAAAAAAAAATGGTTGTAAAGTTAATAATTAAAAAAATTCTATATATAGTGTCGAGAGTCAGAAACAAGCCTGTAGCATTCGCTATTGGAATATAATAAATTATAATTCAGAAGCAATAAAAAATACAAGAAAATGAAAAAACAAATCATTTATGATTACAAATACTGATTGCCTGTATTTGTAATCATATGTTTGTTCCTAAATTAGCTGATTTTAGTGCTATACAGGAACTTTTAGAAATTTTATTTTTGTTGGAACTGAAACAAAAGAATTGTTCTAAGACGTTTTTGTAATTATGTTTCAAGTTAGCAATTTAATTGATTTCTTTCATTGTTTCTATCTTAGATATTGCCAAATTCTTTAGTTTCTTGTTTTCAAGAAATTAAAAATATCTAGAATAAAACAAACAGGAATCGTTCATTATTGGACTTTTTTTTCTAATTCTAAACTCTAATTTTATATTAAATTTTGAATGCAAATTTTTTATTTGTTATAACTGCGCAATCTTAAAAATATTTCCCACTTCATTTATATTTTGAAGTTATTAAATATCGAGCGAAATAAAATAAAAATTCATTGTAATGTTCATGAACAAATTTTGCATAGAAAATATTCTTTTTTGTTTTGTCGCATAATATGGCAATTACACTAAAAAAATCTTTACAAAATACTTAATCTAATAATTATTTTCTTTTAATATAAATCAAATTTTATTTTGTACTAGCTATCTTTGACGATCAGTTGAATCGCTAAAATTAACTGTTGGTAAAATTTTCAATCAAATATTTTATATTTAGTATTAATGGCTTCCTCAACAAAATATTTTTAAGATCCAAATTTTACAGTCATATAACTCAAGCTATTTCAGAACCCTGTTCTTCGTATTATTCATTCCTTCTCATCTCCTTTAAAATTTTAAAATTTAAATTAAAATTTAAAATAAAAGGGAATATACTTCAGTAAATACAAAAGCTATTTTTTGCTGAAACTAAACATGTTTTTTAAAGGTATCAGTACAGAAAATGAATAATTTTAGCATTGAAGTCTTGTGAACACCACGAATATTTTTTAAAATTTATACAATATCTGAAAGGATTATTCAATAAAAATTCTTTGATTCAGCAGACATTTTTACTCTCAAAAGGATTTAACTATTTAAATTGTATTTAATTAACTGCAGGCAATAAACTTGTGTTTGCAAAAATCATGCAGTTTAAATTTTATGTAGTCCTTCGATCCTTGGAATCATACCCAGCAAAATATTTCAATTTTTAACTCAAAAGACGATTCAGTCTTTTGAGAACAAATTAAATCGAGCTATGAAGCTTATATTATTATTTTAGGACAATGAACAATTTCATTATCAATCAGTCTTTAAAACTCCAGGCACTCATTGACGTATTTGCTTCGAGATGGCTTAAAATGGTTTAAAATCGCGCCTTTTTTAGATTATGATATTCAGATTTTCGAAAACGCGAATACAGATACGTGCTGAAAATTAAAATTTTCTTAGTTTACAGTAAGAGTTAACTTAATCTTTTAATTTGATATTTTAATTGATATTTGATATTTAATTTTTACTAGTTGATAAAAGCTATTTTTCACTCCACGCGTGCACGAGCATATTAAATTTTATTCTTATTTTCTGTGAAATAAAGTGTCGAAAAATATGCTTAAAATATCTTTTAAAAATTATTCAAAATAGAAACTTAATAAATATGTTAAAAAAATGTTTGTTTGAATTTTAAGATGATGAAAAAATAATTTTTTGTGTTGTAATATTTCCAGAAGTTATTGCGGAAAAACATCAACATGGTTGCTTCGTTTTTAATTAATTAAAATTCTAATAAAACCTTTAAAAATTCCCTTCGAAATGCACATTCTCAGCCTCCAGCGTATATACTACGTCAGATTTGATAACTCTAGATCAAACAATCTAGTCTGTAGAGCACCACTACACACGCATGCATGCACGCACACACAGAGAGAGAGAAATAAAAAGAGAGAGGGGGAGAGAGGGAGAGAGAGAGAGAGACAGAGAAAGAGAGAGAGGGATACACATACACAAATACACACACACATCTTTATAATAAGTAAAGATTTTAAATGAATTATTGCAAAGTTTTTGAAAAAAAAACCATAATACACAATTGCTTTTCCTCGCTGATAATGCAAAGATTTCTTCGACTAGGGTAAATTACCCAACAATATAAAAACGTTTAAAATCTGAAAAATAGGCTGTTTGTAATGTACCGCGTAGTTTCAATTGCTCTTTCTTAAACAGCACTTAAAGCATTAAATCTCACGTGAGTTGAATTGGAAGGCACCATTATCAAAGAAAATAAGAGCGCAAGTTTGCCTGCAATAGAAACAAAAATTTTATTCTTTTCAAATGGAATTTTGCCTTACTTTCAGAAGCAGCTTCTGAGTTTTTAGGATGTGTGCCAAAAATATAAACAATGCTGTTGATCTGAAATTCTCAATTCCGACGTTTACATTCTCTTTATTTTTACAAGCTGATAGTGATGTTTGTTTTTATCAAGTGGTATTTCTTTTTAGCGGTTTTCTCTGTTGTAAAAATAATAAAATTAGGAAAACATTTTAAGGGTCTTTGTATTTATACGAATTCCTATTTCTCATTTTTATGTAAAAAAAAGTACAAATATTTTTATTTCTGTTCTTACCATAGTTTATTCTTTTTGATTAACATTTATATATACATATAAATGTTTTTAAATAAAAATTTATTTTATTTATTTATGTTATTGCAAATATTTATTCAAAATCTTGTAATAAAAAATTAGTTTCATTAACTCCTGAACTTGAGTAGACATTAGTACAAAAATAAATTTCAGCGTTTTACTTTTAATATTAAATATTATCACTGCAACGGAAAATATCTTTAAAGAATCATAATTATGATAACAAACTGTTATGGAAATTTCTTGATTTCTCTAGTCTTATTATTTTCTCTTTAATTCATTCAGGGCCGTCAAACTTAAAAGCTAATACAATTGGATTTAAATTTATGAGTCCAATAAGCAATAAGTAAATTAACAAATAAAAGTAATTTTTATAGAAAGATAGATTTTTCTTGATAGAATAATCAAAAGATATTTAAAATGATGGAAGTAATGATTTCTTGTTGACACTTGCATGTCTTCTCAGCTCCATTTTCCAACAATACGACAGTTCTTGACAATTATTTTCATAATTACTCCTTAGCTGTAATTACTTTGATAATTCATTCAAAATTGATGTCGATGTTCTGCAAAAATGAAATTGTTTGTTAAACTGGCAAATGCTTCTAAATTTAGACATAAATTTGTAGCTGAATTTTTAAGTTTTAAAATCTGACTGGTAAATGTTTGTAAAATTCAGGCACCCAACAATTGCACTGAATTTTACTTACGTATCGAAACTACACTGAATTTCGATTTGATACTTGTTTAAATAAATGAATTTATATTTAAAGGTTATATAAAAAAACAAATAAAACCCTATATATAAAAGATTTAATTACTGCAAAATTTAATTCATTTTTATAATTAAAAAAAATTCTTTTCTGCATGACGTAGTTTTATCTAAACGATTCTTTCTTGTAGCTTAACCTGAAATATACTGCTTATTTATTTCTGAATCGCTTTTCCGAAAGATAAAACTTGCATCAGAATGTTTTAATTTATGGCATATATTTTTAACGATCTTATCTTTACTGTGCAATTTTAAATTTAAATCAGTTTTGTTACATCAACCATAAAAGATATATTTTACAAATTTCTTCAGAATACAAGTGCTTTTTCTTTGAAAACTTTCTTATTTCGTCTTTTTAATTTGTAGTCTCAAACTCTATCTCAAAGCGTTTTTGAGCTGTCACATATAGACAGACAGACGGACATTTTCCAAAAACGTGTTTTTCGAATTCAGAGAGTCTGAAAGGTGGAGATATGTCAAAATCTGGAGTTCGAATTACAATTAGAATAGATTACAATACTTTATATTTCATATACGAGATAGTAAAAACCCAAAATGTAGTACTCGTAGCCACAATGAAAACGATTCGAGTTTCACTTTAAAAATGAAACATGTAATAAAATATGCTAAAAATATTTTTTTAAATTGATTGCAAATAGAAAAAAAATATTCGGCAAAGAATCGATATTTTTAAAATAAATTTTTTTTTAAATTTTAAGATGACGTAAAAATTATTTTTGATATGTAATATTTTTGGTAATTATCAGGAAAAACAGCAGGATTTCTCTTAAATTTTAATTAATTAAAGGTCTGCTTAACATTTCAAAAACATCGCTTTGAGATGCGCATTTCCGCTTTCCAATGTATACATTTGCAAATGTGGTAGCTGGTAGAGAGAAAGAGAGAAAAAAGATACAGACACACGCGTATTCTTCTTTATTGTTAGTAGAGTTTGAAATGTTCTTTTCTTGTGTAAAAATCAAAGGTTTTACTATTCCTTTTATTTTATTTACTACGACTCTTATTTTACATTTATCCTCGGAACCTCCAAGTCCAAAGAACTATCATACAATTATTTTTGATGGACGCAAAGCGTATAATGAATTATCTGTTCACTGCAAATTTAGCTCTCTTTCTGAATGGAACCGTTTATTCTTTTCCTGTCATTGAAGGAGTTCCAATTGTTCCAACAAGATTCCATTTTGACAGATGAGAACAGTAGTTTTACAACTCAATGATTCTAGTACTGTCGAAATTTATCGCAACACTTTACCATGAACTGATAAAGAACATGCATTACTTATTCGAGGCGCTGGCAGCACAAAGGTGATAACAGCACTTACGAACACTTTTCCGGATTTTTTTGTTTGACACGCTTTCCTTTTAGCTATTTTTTTCCATTATTGATTTTCAATTATTTTTTATTTAAATTGTACAATGAATATTAATTCGAAACATGAGTATTTTTTTAAATATATTGTTTGTTAAAAAGAAAATATCTCCTAAACCATCTTTCAACTCGTCCATATTTTGATAAAATCAAAGCGGATTTGCGAATGAGCGTAAGTAAGGGAGGTTTTCTTATCTAAAAACAGACAGTATATTATAAATCTCAATTTGCTTTTATATCCGTTACTGTGATTTTAACTTCTGAGTATAACTGTGCAGTGGTTCGCTCATTTATTAAAAGTATTTTTTTCTATTATTCCTCAAACAATAATTCAAAACTAATTTATTCATTAAATAATTCAATTTAGTTAGATTTTTATTTTAAAACTATACAAATATTAATTTTAAAACATACTTTGTGATTTTGAATTAAAGTTTGATTATTAAAAAAAATACTTAAATCACCATTCCATTCTATAAATTGTCATGCCGAGCTAAAAAATTGATTCTTAACGGTATAAATATTTCCGTGGAAAATGCATATACTTAGCACATCAAATTCGCAGGGAAAAAAAAAACATAATACTGAAACATTAGTGAAATATATTATACTATTTTACTTAATTTATGATGGATGATGGTTTATTATTAATTATGAAAAGGAATTTTTATTTATGAAAGGAAAGCTTATTATGAAAATGAGGTTTTATTTATGAAAGAAAAGTTAATTTATTATAATTATACTATATATTTTGATTATCAAAAAAAAATTCAAAGAAAATATTTGTTTTGCATTTATATTTAGTTACAACGTATAAAAAGCATTGAAAGGTATATTATTCGATCGAAACAGATGAAAGAAAATCCAGATAGAAGTAATATTAAGTAAAATAATACTGCTTTTTGCCAAAATATCCATAATTAGCTTAACGTAGCGCAAATTACTCAACTGTTTCAGAAAAATGATGTTATTCCACTAGATAAGTATTTTTGTTTTCATGAACATTTCCTATTTATATATTATATACTATCCGCCTTTGGCGACCAACCGGTTAGCCAATCTTAATGCTCATTAAAATTTTAATAATTAATATTTTATGTAACTCCTATTTTAATAACTACTTCATCACAATATTTTAGAGCTTCAAACTTTGATAGTCAAATAATTCATTCATAATATTATAAAGGCCTTCAGCCATAACGTAATATGTGTCTCTGTAATTTTCTGTTAGCTCCCATAGAATTTATGCTTTAAATTAAAGTGGAAATGGTTAAATTGCAATTAATATAAAAACATTTTTTACTGACACGAGACATTTTTTTTAAATATGAGCATTGAAAAAGAGTCACTGAGTATTTAAACCTTATGGGCACTAAAGAATATCTTTCTTAATTTATGTAATATCTCAAGAAGTATTCTACAAAATTTTCTCAGATTCATTATGAACAGATCAATTAATTAACAATATTTAGTTTTAAATACATCAAACTCTAAGAAAATAAACAGAGTCGTTTGAAATAATCGGTCGGAAACATGTTATGTCTTCAAAACCATGTCCGTATCCGTTGAAAATTGAATTGTCAACATTCAGAACACAATGCGCATGCGTAAATTTTCACCGCCAATTATGGTAACGCAAATGCGTGAATTTTCTACGCCAGTTGGGGTAACGCTACGCAGATTAGAAATTTTTAATTTCCTTTTTTCTGTTTTATCTTAATTCAAAAGTACTTCAGAATGAATCTGAAAGATCGATTAATTAACAAAGTTTAATTTTAAATGCATCAAACACTAAGAAAATAAACAGAATCGTTTGAAATAAGCGGCCGAAAATATGTTAAGCCTATCCTCGTTAGTGTGGGAAAAAAATTGAAGCCTTACTGATTTGGTTGTGGGGAAATGAAAAGATTTTTTGGCGGGAAAGTTAGTTTTTAATTAATAATTAAAATTCTAATTAAAAATTCAAAAAAGGGACTCCAGGTGCACATTCCCGACCACCAAGGTATGCATGTGCCACATTTGGTAGCTGTAGATCAAAAAACGGTCTGACCTGTAGAGCGCCAACACACACACACACACACACACACACACACACACACACATTGAGCTTTATATAAATATAGATTACACTCTATAGCTAATTGAAGAACATCTGTGACAGGTATGCACCCGCATTTGGAAAATTGCTTAAAATGACGAAAATAATTATATTTTTAAATATATTTTATGTTGTTTGAACCAATAAATATATTGGAGACAGGGGCTAGTTGTAAAATTTTTTGAAAAAATGTGTACATTTTTTTTAAAGAATTCGTAATTTATTGATTATAACTATTTTTTTATAGCTTAACTATTCATTCATTATATACATAAAAAACATTTAACAATTCTGTTAATTTTGGCATTAGAAATATTTTTTCAAAATTAGTTGACTGTTACAATTTAACTGCCAATTTAACAGCTTTGTTCAGATTATTAGGGAAGTTGTAGCAATAAAAACGAAAGCATATAAAATTATTTTCCCTTTACCATTCTTTTAATAATTAAAATACATAAAGCTTGATCGATCATTGCTATCATTTAGCATAATGATAATAAATAATATTATGACTTATAGTAAAATAAAGATAAAAATTATTTAACCAATCAAAATAAAAGCCAGTCTGCATCACAACACAAGCAAATAGTAAACTAATTCTTATTGCGTACATTTCGCAGCCACATTTTTGGAATTAAACATTGAATTCACTTTTCTTCGCCAGAATTGGGGGGCCTCGGTGGCCTCTGTAATATCTTGGATTCCAGGTCAGAGTGTCCCTAGTTTGAAATCCAATTTCGTCGAAGAACCACCGAGTAAGTAGATTTGGTAGTCGCTTATTCAGTAAGGCTTAAACGTTTTCTCCCCTGTTATAGCGTGGAAGGGGCCTAAGGAATGTGCTATTTTTGTTGTCTGATCGAAATTATGTGGTGTATCCCAAAACGCGTTACTGTTGTTTCAAAATTGGAAACTAATAAATATATATATAAATTGTTATACGTATGCCGTACGCATCTTCGCAAGCTAGAAAACCATTCTTCTTTTTAAAATTTATTTGTTAGTTCAAAATCCTATTCTTCATTCTTTTTTCTTTTATTTTTGCATTCGTATTTTTTCCTTAAACCTTTTCCTTTCTCTTATTATTCCTTACTAATTATGCAATCACTTCCTTTTTCCACCTTATTTAATATAAACAAATTTTCATTAACTTGATGCATATATGAAAATTATTACGATTTCAGGTATATAATAAAATTACGATTTCATGCTTAGAAATGAATAATATAATTTACAATAATACCGTAAATGTTCTTTTGTATTTCTTTAAAAATCAGAATATTGAGTTAAGATTAACACAATGCAAGAAAGGAAGAGGGGGAAAAAGTGTTTAGTGGAAAGACACTGAATGCATGAATCACAGTTTTTGCAACATATTTGGGAAAACCTGAATTATTATTATTTTGGAGCTTTCCATGTGACCAGTGGTGCGCTCACTGACTCGCAGAAAAAGATTCGGCCAAAAATGTATTTTTTCCTCCTGTGAAGGAAATTTCAAGTTGTCATCCTGCGCATTTATTTAAAATCATGTATTTAAGGTAAAAAAAAAGTCGCTTTGACGAAATTTTCTTTGCCACTAATACGTAAAATAGCCTGAATTTTTTTTTGTTTGTTTGTCGAATTTGAAACAAGCAGAAAATTACTCGCGTCTTCAAAGTAACGGGATTATTTTTTTTTTTTTGATTCGCCGGTAGCTCTTTTTAAGATACAGTGAAAGGACCATTAAATGAATAGTAATATTATATTTTTGCGGTAAAAAAATGTAACAATTTTCCCAAATTAGGATTGATTAATTTTTTTCCCTTTAAGATACCAAAAATCAAGAAACCTGCTAATGTATTTCAGAAGAAAAGCAAGGTCAGATTTCTGAATAGGCAACTGCCTAGGGACTCCATATTTTCAGGAAACCCCGAATTCTCCGGACATTTTTGCAGTATTTTGAAACTTTTTTACTTTTGTGCCTTTATGTAATTATAAAAGACATGCAATCGAACTTATTCAAACTAAAAACAAATGTTAACATATATTGTTAATTTTAATGTAATATACCTTATTTCATGATCCAATTCCCACTTTTTATTTAATTCTACACGCTCTCTATAAAACTGCTGGTTTCAGCTTTTTCTTACGTTCCGAGTGAAGGGATAAAAATCCTTAATGATTACAACATCCTTTTAAAGATGACTAAGATTTCCTTTCCTCAATCGACAGGTGGCAAATAAATCCCTATCAGAATCTCGTATTAAAATCAATCAATCAATGAAAAAAGTTTTCTGTCTCTTTTGCACTTGTATCGCAATGTACACAGATAAACACAGATGAACAGATACAAAAGTATAAAAATCAAGTTAATAGGAAAAACAAATAAACCAAATAAAAAAATATAAATAAGAATCCGGCCTGAAGACTTTTTCAAGGGTCACCCTCAGGCAGGGATTCAAAAAAAAGGGATTTTTTCTGTTAAGGAAATGCAGACAATTAAGTCTAATAATGATTCCTCGTGACCCGAAAATCCCCTGAAATTAGGCCCAAGAGATATATCATTTTAACAGAAAAGAAAATACAAAACAACAAATTAGAAGAAAAACCACTAATAAGTCAAAATACAATAACAAAAAAACAATAAAAACCAAAATACCATAAAATAACACTAAAGAAAAAAAAAACGAAAAGGCAAGAACATACCATCAACAGTCAAGGAAGTTTTAAGCTATCGATTGTGATTCCCGCTTATTAAAAACACAAAGCTAACGCAGTGGTGCGCAAACTTTTTTCGACTGCGACCCCTTTTGTAGAGAAAAAATTTTTGGCGTCCCCTAGAGATAATTTTGCACAAATAAGATGTATATTTGCGCATTTCTTTCGTTTCATCGAATAAAAACATCATCATATTTGACTCATATTAATTTTATTTAAAATTTAAGAAAATACTTTTTGTATAACACAAAAATCAGTAAATTGCTTTTTAATGAGATGTATGCGGCTTCAAGTTTCTAATTATCTCATCAATGTTTGGATGTATATTGCTAATTGCAATTCGCATATCATCTTCAGGGTTTAAACGCGAGCGGTATTTAGTTTTTATTGAAACTAGTTTGCTAAATCCAGTTTCGCATAAATACGTATTAACACTCAATTGTATTAACACTCTGATGGCATTCTTGCATAAAACGGGATATTGTTTTTCCACTGATAGCCAAAATTTTTGGCAAGGCTGAGTCTTAAATTGATTTCGAAGAGTATAATCACTAATTAGATCTATCAATTGCTCTTTCTCACTCATTTGAAGAGTTGAACTGCATATGTCAAAGGAAAATGGATCACGAATCCAACTAAGATAGTTTTCAGGAAAATCCTCGAATCTTCTCTAAAATTTTTTCTTAACTTTTCAATGTGATTGGAAATGATGTTTTTAAATGTATATATATCTATATTATTTTCATTGATAAAATCGTTAAAACAA
>JAPMOR010112047.1:667609-682759 GCA_026543865.1 Argiope aurantia
TTTAAAAGCTTTTTCTGTATAGCATTAACTGATTTTAAAATCATAGATCATAATTCGTTATTACATTTACTACGTTTTCTCAATTGGTAACTTGTGCCTATTTCAAAAGCTTTAGAAATTTTCAACTAAGTCAGAACTAAAGTAAATATCCGACATATTAATGAGTTATTTTTATTTACGAACTTTTTTTTCTTTTTCCTCTTTGAAATTTTCTAACTTTGCTTTCAGCGAGAATTGTTTTTAATACAGTTTTCTTTCATCTGAATTTATATTGAACTCTATTAATTTAATATTTATTTTTAATTGATGTTTTTTACACCTAAATTTACATTAATGATCTTCAATCCTATGTCCATCTTTCCTTCTGGACATTTATTTTTTAATAGAAAAATACATTATCATGTCAAATGCCTACTTTAAAAAACAGAATTTCATCTAATTTTTATTTTAAGGTTTCTGTTACATGGTCAGTTAAAATAATATTAATGGATCTTTTGAAATGTAATCTCTACACCTTAGACTCCAAACAAACAACTTTTGATATTGCGTGAGTTGGGGGGGGGGATATTGGATAAGATGCCCAAAATAAATAAACATGTGTATGAAATAAAAAGTAATAAAAACACCAAGAATAATAAAATAGTTACTTACTAAAACAATTTCGAAGATAAAAAGTAAGAGCATCAAATAAGCACAAATAATAGATTTTTCTGTTATGTTCAATGCTCTGAGGCAAAATTTCTCAAATTTTGTTATAAATGGTTGTTATTATGGTTGTTTTTGGACTTTTTTTAATATTTTTAATGGCATAATTTTCACACACAAAATTTAAATGGATGTTCAAAACAAATGTAAAACTAAGCCCCTTTGGTAGACAGACATGCACATGCACATGCACGCACACACACACGCGCGCGCACGCACACACGCACACTTACATACGCACATATATAAATGTCTCTAATTTTGATTTTTTAAATTAAAAAAATTGGGATTCACTACCTTAATCTTCCTTAGAAACTCTTGAGCAGATAACTTAGAATTACTGATAAGTAAAAATCAGAGTGCATTAGAAAATTCAATAAAAATTCAGTAAATTCAAAAAATTAGTGTAAATTGATAAAAATTCAGCAAAGTGTCAAAATTATGATTTGCATCAAGTCTTATGAAGAGTCGTCTCTTTAGTTAGAAAACCTTGATTTCAGCTTTCCAAAAAAAAAAAAATGTTTTTATTAAAATGGAAACTGGGTGGAATTACTGGTTTCTTGCAAGGTTAATTGAGGTAAAGAATTATAAAATTAAAATTTTATCCTAAGCATGTTTCTTCCAGTAATGTCTTCATTAAAAGAATCTAGTATTAAAGATCTTCGGATTTAACGGACTGAATTTGACTGATATTTTGAGGTTTTCTTCACCATTTTAATAAGTGCGATTTTTTCCCCGCCTTTAAAAGAATTTACGATACTAATGCCGTATATGTATTGTATATTTTGCATTTAAAAAGTGCAAGTATTGCATTAATTGCTTCTATTTACTAAGCATTTGTAAATGCTGAAGTTAAATGAAGAATGACTTTTTAAGCATTTTTCTTCTTTTTCAGAATCGGTATCAAAGCGAAAGAATAAACGACAAATTGATGATAGTTTTTGTCTCTGGGGATACGGGGAGTGAATCAGTTTCAGGATTATTACTTTATATTTAGAATCGAATTGCAAAAAATCAATTGATATCTCTGATATTTTATAGTAAAGGTGAATGCAAAGGCATAATACTTCATAATCCCTAATTCCATTAGTTTCTACTGGTACTAGTCATGTTAATGCTAGTGTACTGTTAAACTCGATGAACGAGTCCAATGTCAAATGTGCGAAGGGGCGAGGTAGGTATAAAGGAATATCTGAACTTGGCATTTCTTAAACTTCGGTCATTGCTATTTCTAAAATGTTTGGCTTTATAAGACTCATTCACCTAATAAATTAATTTCAAATAAACGAATTTTTCTATGTATTTTCCTTATTATTTCTTAACATTTAAATAATTTTGTAGACGATTCGTTGTGATTCTTCTTGCTTGAAGGAAATTAAGCCGCTTAGCTAATTTATTTTATCTAAAATGGTTTGAGATATGCTTATTCATTAACTTTTATTAGGGCATAATATTTGAAATCGCTACTATAAACTATTGGAATCGACTACGTGTTAATACTCTTTATTTTTAATACCTTTTTTACTTTCTTTCTTTTCCTCTTTTTTTGAAATGACCTCGTAATTTTGAACTTTGATCAGACTAAGAGGAAGCAAATAAATCAACACTTCTTTTCTATTGTTCGATACCCTACCAACAGAAGAAAGTCTGATTTCATGTATTTCGGACCAACTTATATTGGTGGAATTTTGTCTGGAGCTTATGATTGGACAATCTTAAAGCTGCGTTTCTACCGCTGCGGCTGTAAAAAAAAAAAAAAAAAAAAAAATGCGAATGATAGTTTAAGGCTATTAAAATAAAATAACTTAAATGCCCGCCACGTTTTCATTCTTAAAATTTTGTTCTAGAGAAAATGATGGACATTAAATAACGCATAAGAGACTTAATTGAAAGTAAACACAACCAATAATCCCGTCAAATGAATTGATTCCCAAAGGTCACAAGTTAAGTTATAAAAATGTCGGCCAGCCATATCATTTCGTATCGTAAAAGTGATCAGAAATATATTGAAATGGAAATGGTAATGCTTGATTTGAGAAGTTTCGGAACATTTTTTTATAGGGAAAAGTATAGTAATCGTCAAAAAAAATTCGAACTCGTAATTCTAACGAATTTCCACGTTTTAAACCTCCCTGAGTTCAGGGGAAAAAAAAATTTGGAAAAAGACCGCCCGTCTCTGACAAATATAACTCAAAACAATTTGAGCTAGACGGTTGAAATTTGGTTTTCGGCCTTTATACCAAATATACAGATTTCTATCAAATTTAGAGTCAAATCAGTTCAGTGGAAGTCCGTCTGTTCGAAAATCTGTTTACACGATAGCTACAAAGCGAAGTGAGCTAGATAGATTAAAATTCGATACACAGATTTTACATTTATAGTGTAGACACTTGTAAAAGTTTGAACCAAAACCAACTATGGGTCTGTACTTTCAAAAATATGTAAATGCGAAAATTCATGCTGTTCGAATATAAGTTAACACGATAATTACAAAACGAAGAGAGCTGGAGCGATAAAATTCGATTTGCCTTTATATTGTAGACACCTGTCAAAATTTGAGCCAAATCCAAAGAATGGGATTGATTGTCTGTCTGTCTGTACTTTCAGAAACATGTAAACTGAATAATTCAAAAACGCAATGACTTAAATATATCAAATTAGGTAGCGATTTTATGACTACAAGTGCATTTTTTTTGTCAAATTTTTGTTTGAATCGGTCGAGAAAAATGTGTCTAAAACACGTTCTCCATTTTTTGGTTGCTATTAAGGCATGCCAAGGATTAATCGCCAAGAACGATACAATAGATTCAAGCCAAAAGTTAGTATTTCGTAACTATTGTAAGCCAGCGGCATGTAAAGGGTTCTCTGGCATGACAAGTTCATTTGAGTTTACGCGAGAAAGTTTTGGAGATACCCCTACAGCTGGTTATATTTATTTTGGATTAGGTATCATGCTTTATTTTATTTAAAGATGGTAGGTCGGTTTTTAGAAAAGATTTAAGATCGGATTCTGAAGCATTTTGTGAAACTTTTTATCATACCAAAAACATTGAAAAAAAAAAAACTTTATTTTTTGAAATTCAATCCATCTCAAAAGTTTGGTATAACATTCATTATGGATTTCGGTTTTGAAAGCAGTGCTGGTTTTATGGTAAAGAAAGGACCGAAATGTTATCGTTATTGCAAAAGGAAAAAAAAGTCATTTTTTTAAAACTTTTTCCTTAGCATAGCGAATTTATCATTTGATAATAATGGTTTCAATCGTTTGTGCTAAATCATCATTTCTATTAATAAAAGTGATAATTTCTATAATTTGCTACGAAGAATTAGAGACAGTCCAGAAATATATTTCATTAATTTAAGATTCAAACATTTTATCCTAAAAATTTAACAGAGCAATGCGAATTTTTAAAAAAGATTGACATTAAATTAAGATAAGAACTTAAGTGATACGTATACAGTTGCTTTGAAAACAGTAGTAATATGTAAAATGTGACATTTTAAATACATTTGAATGCTCAATAAAGATTTTTATGCAGCGAAGAATAGATAAAATGATATTATGTTATTTGGATTTTGTTTATCTATTCGCAATAAAATTTGTTATTGTTCTAAACGTTTCAAAGTAACGATAAGAAACATGCGCAGTGGACTAAGAAAAAGCACAGTGTAAAATTTTTCATTCAATTATCTACTTTCATAGAATGTTTAAAAGAAAATTAGTGTTCTATAAGATAAACACAGATGAGTTCTATTATCTTTAATTGAAGGTTTCGAAACAATAGTTTACATCTACTAAATGATAAACTATTTAAAGATAAACATCACTCCATTTTGAAATTGATATGAAGAGATAAGGTATTTTTATCAACTAAATCTAAGTTATCTGCAAACGTAATAAGTTACTTATTATTTTAATCTTCATTAGTGAATTGAATGAACGAAATTGCGAAAAGATTACTAATTTCTTTTTACCAAAAGACCGAGTCTGCTAGCATAGAAGAATTAAATTACTCCCTCTAATGAAAACTAAAGTAAATAGATTTTTCGAAGTAGGTATTAAGAAACAAATTAACATCTAAGATATTTTATCTTTTGAGAAAATATTATGTCAATTTTTAAACTTTCTGCTTTGCGAGAAAAATTGGGTAAGAAATTGTTTGCATTATATATTTTGGTTATATATGTATAAGATTTTAATGATTATGCTAATTTATTTTTATGTCCAAATCTAAAAGGTTTTTATCTTATGATATGTTTAACAACGGCAGTATTACCTTTATATAACATTTTTAATGAATCAAAAAATGTTAGTATAAATAGCTTAAATTGTATATCGAGAGGGACTATTTACATTAAACCTACTTTAAGTGATAGTTAAGATAGATAGTTACAAATAATTTCTCGGTAAATCCGAGAGTACTTAAAAATTGCAAATGACATGAATGCAAATACAGGGTTAACATTATATTTTCAATTTTCTTGTGATTCCCTTAAACCTTCGTATTATACCTTGCAATGTGATGATTATTAAGATAAAATGTCAATATACAAAAAGGACAGCAAGTTGATTAATTTTTATAAGAATTATTATTTTAAAAGTTTATAAAGTGAAATTGGACTGTTGTGTTTTTTTAATCTATCGATTTTCAGATTATTTCATTTCTTGTGCATTATAGTATTGTTAATCTTGAAGAATATTATATCTTTATAGAGTTAAGTGGGCTGAACTAAAAATTTAATACAATAATTTATTTTAAAATAGAAAGGATTATTGTTCTTTTCGTATATAACAAATGCAGAGCTGAATTACTAAAAAGGCAAAGGAGACAACCCCCAATTTTGTTGAGACCTGAGGGCATGACAATTTTTTTCGAGGCAATCTAGTTTTCGCCCTTCACTTGATTTCCAGAAGCTATGTAATCGAAAATACTCAATTTAAAATTAAAGTTTAAATTTCAGAACATCATTCTTAGGATTTTTCAGGTTTTCAAATTCACTTTCAAACTAGAGAGAACCATTTATTTTCTCGATTAAATTAATTGACTTTCAAGTCAATATTTCCGATTAATGTTGTTTTTTAGAAGATATATAAAAAATTGCGATTTCTTTTTATCATATTTATACATAAATCAAAAATTGCTTTCATAGACGATAAATTAAAATTAAATAAAAAAAAAATAACGGTTTTAGAACTTTGATAAAAGGGATCTCGAAATTTGCCATTGCCTAAAGGCTCTTTCAAAGTTTTAATTCAGCCCGGTATAAAAGAATCGATTGCATTAATTGGCTTGAAGTTCTATTAAATATCTATGGTAACAATAAATATCTATTAATCAGAACGCAGATTTTGTTATACTGAACTTTTGTTAAGCAAAATGATTAATTAAAGAATATTAAAAAGTGATGTGTACAAGATATTTTATAAGATTCCTTGTCACATTAATTTAGCAATAATTTTTTCACATTCCATAATCTATATACCTCCTTTAAAAAAATTAGAAATAAGTCATAATTTCTTTTATTTCAATCCTTGATTAGTATATCTATTAAAAAGTTTAAAAAATTCAGTGAAAAATTATTTTTGAATAATTTAATAAATTTAATTCTCTAAAATTATTTCTTTAAAATAAGTGTATTAATCGTCGGCTTCCTGTCGTAGGTGTAGCGTGTCTTCCCCGTGATGTAGGCGTCCTGGGTTCGAATCTCGGTTCGGCATGGTTATTCTACATCTGTGTTCTATTTGTGAGGTGTGTGAATGTGCCCCCCTGTAAAAAGGGGTTGTGCAAGCGAATGTGTGTGAATTTCATGAGCTGGAAGTCAGACTTCTGCCCTCGGTGCCCAGGGGTCTTTACCCTCAGAAGTTACTACAACCCCTTTCCGTGTTAACGCGGACACGACACCATCATCAAGTGTATTAATATATATATAAATTTTATTCTATAGAATTTTTGGAACGAGATTATGCTTTTAAATTTTTAAGCAAAAAAATTATAACTAATTAGAGGTTTTATAGAAAGTTGGATTTTAAAAAAATATTTGGTATATAAAAAAATATCATTCAAAGGTTAGTAATTATTGCGCTACAGCAATAAAATCTAATTTACTAGCAAAAATAAACTGTACAAAACAATTCGTTTGAATCATATTATGTACAAAAATAGCCTATTGTTTCAATACCTGGTTTTCTTTTCATTTATTGGATAAAATGATATGTTTTTGTCGATGCTGTGAGATTAAACTCTTTTGACGAATTTAAGGGTTACAGCAATTTCTGTCTTCTAAATAATGAGTATAAGATTTGTAATTTTTCCGTGTTATTCAACTACATTCATTTACTTTTAAAACTTTAACATACTAATTTAAATTTCCAAACCATTGAAATGTGATTTTTTTTTCTTTTCAGAAATATGTAGTACTTATATTTTCATATAATATTCGTAATTTTCACTATACACTATTTTGAGAATCTTATTCTGTAAGAGCCTAGAAAAATTTAAATCTGGAAATTAATTTCGTTTGAAATTTTGCTTAGTATTAAATGAAGAAGTTTTTCAGTTAAAAGAGTCAATTATTAAAGTTTAACTGTATATTCACTCAATTATCATTTTCCTATCAAAATTGAGATAAGATTAATAAGGAAGTACAATATCGCGAAAATTCATTTATTTGTTTAATTTCTACAATTAAAAATATTATTTCCTTAGTGAAACTTCAACAATTTTAAGGATAAAAATTATAAAATCATAAAATTGAAATTTTATTTTCTATTTAAATGAATTTTTTGTTCTGAAAAAAAAATACGAAAAAATTCCTGAACATTTTTTAAAACAGAATTTTCAATTAATGTAATAAAAAAATTTCTTTTCTAGCTAATTATGCAGAAATAATTGGTTATATTTTGGTGATGCTTAGATTAAATGTTTGCAGAATTATAGATTTACTACAAAGAATGATATAAGTACGCTTTTATTTTATTTTTTATATATTTATGAATGATTCTATTTAGATAAAATATTTATAAGTTTATTTTGAGCCAGTTTAATATTTTATTCAAAAACAATTTTTTAAAGAAACAAACAAATAATGATGTATATTAATAAATGACTAAAAAACAAAGTAAAAAAATACTGATGGATTTCTTAAATTAATTCTTTTTGTCTGGGAATAACGGTATTATCTACAATTTTGATATTGTCATTGGTTAGTAAATGAATAGTAAAAAGAGAGATATATCATGCAGTTAATTGTTAAATTTTTCTAAATAATAATAAGTTATTTTTGCACAGAGCGCATAAATATGAAAAACAAAGCTTAGTAAAAAAATGCGTTTGTTTTAGAAAATAATGAATTAAAAATGAAATCAACGACAACAATAATAAAAGAATTATAGGATTTTTTTTAAACATTTTTTCACGTGAAAAGGAAGGTTAATCTTTAAACAGAAAAGAAAAATAAAGTTTGATGAATAATTTGTCTTTTCAAATCTTTGCTTTTAACAATAAGTTAAAATATTAAAAATTCTCATTGTTTCCTAATTTTCGTTTGTTTAGGATATAAAATTTTCAAATTTAATTTATTCTAAAATGAAAAAACAACAACAACAACAAAAAACCCCCGCTTCTTAAATATAAATTCTATATCAATTTTATTCCCCTCATCATTTTTCATTATTAAAATTTCGATTTTTTTTATTCCTTTGTTGTAAAGAAATGAAATATAGACAGGTAGAATGATAATTTGAAGTTGAATTAAAATGAATAGTAAAATTTTTTGTGAGTTATGTTTTCAAACACTTAAAAATGCGAGCAAAAAGAAAAAAATCGTCTTTAAATCTCTAATTTTTGTTCAATCATTCCTTTCGGAATTTTTATTTTATTTCTCATCTTTGATACATACTAATATATAAAACTAATCAGAAAGTCTGAAAATTAGAAATGAAAGGAAATTTAAAAAAAATAATAAAATGAACAAGGATTTTCGGTTGTTTGGTAAAGGAATAACAGGTAGCACACTGCAATGGTGACTTAACTATTTACAAACGAAAAGTGGCAACACACTCTTTTGTGTCTGCTACGGAAATTTGCATGTAGTTTTGGCAACAGTTTCGGACTGCTGTAATATGGAGCTAATGACTGTTTCTGTTTGTATTTACAATGATTAACTATAATGTTTATTACAATGTTGGATGATAACGATTTATCGCATTTTGAAAATTAAATTTTGTAATAATGGAGGCTGCAGATGTTGCAAGATCTTACGAGGATGCCGATCGTAAGTTTTTTTCTTTTTAATTATCCTGTACTATTATTGTTTTGTTTAATAAAAATTGAGTGAAGTGTATAGGTGTTTTGCATTAAAAGCGTATAATTTGGTGACTCTTATAATCTAATTACTTATTTGTTTATATTAAAGTATTATGTCTCTGTGTTCCATTTTGACATACTTGACTTGTATTTGATATATTATTGTTTTTATATAGTATTTTGAATATTTACTCTTGAAATCTATTCCATATTTATGATATACTATATTAAATTTCTTTTTTCAGACAATTTTTGTGATTTATTTTATTTATAATCTACCTTTTCATTCACCTATTATGTTTGTGCATTGTTTATTTAATTGAAATCAATCTGTTTCTGTATTAGTATCTTGATAATAAGTTTTTTCAAGATATATTTCTTGCACACTTTGTGATAATGTGATATTTTTTAAAACTTTTCAGTAAAAACAAACAAAATTAGTATAAAGAGTAATAACTAGTGTCATTTATTTTATCTTAATATTACAGGAGTTCTTCAAGTAAATGAATTTTCTGAAACAACTACAAATGATATTAAGCATTTGCAAGAAGAACTGCGGAGGTTACAGGCAGAATTAGATGAATGTCGTTCTTTGGTTACTGTAGCTGAATGTGAAAAGGAAAATGTTGTTGAAACAGAAGAAAGGAAACGGAAAGAAGAAGTTGCTTCCATCCAAAGAATCATGGAAGGTACTAAATTAAATTTTAATTTAAATGTCTGTTATCTATTTTAGTTTTTTATCCTGATAAAATAATTTTTGTGTCTTTTATGAGCCAAGAACATTTTTGACTTTATTTTTAATGTATTAATTTGTTTAATATTTTTATGTAATTTTTAAATTTGTAGTAATGTAAAAGTGATACTGCTAAAATACTTGATCGACTGTTGCTTTACCCTTCTTACATTGCTTCTAAATTGCATTTTTTTAAATGCAAATTTTTAATGTGAAAAAAGTTAAAAAAATTTTTTTGTTTATAATAGTACAATCTTTTTTTTTTGTTTAACTTTTTCAATGCACTAAGAAGTATATTTAATATATAAATAATATTATCATATTTTATTTTGATTTTTCTCTGCATTAAGAAATATCATTAATAAATAAATATTGCATAACAAAGCATTGAAAACTATAATTTGTAAGAACTCACTGACTAATCATTTCATTTTCTAATCTGTTATAAAGAAGATATTTATAATCCAGTAAATTATGTATTAAAACTTGGTATGATTTCCTATTAGAAAAATAACGCATAATTTATAACATTTATATTTCCATTAATTTAAAATCTTTTTTTTATTCTTAAATTATAAAAGATTTTGCTACAATTAGTTGATGCTTAAATTATATTGAAGTTAATATAAGATATTAATTAGGGGCCAGCCAAAACAGATCTTATTGATTTGAATATGAATACTTTTATAAGGAATTGGACCTAAAACTTATTAATCCAAGTAAGTGTGTGACCTGGAATGTCCCTTATAAAATTCTGTCATGAAAACTATTTCAGGAATGTGTTATTTTAATAAGTTTGATAATGATACATTTATTGAAGGTTTTTCTAGTTAAATATCACTATACAAACCATTCAAATTGTAAAGTTGGTGTGATCAAGAAATATATTTGTAGTTCTGTCTATAAAGTGCTCCTATTTAAATCTTGAAAATAATATCAATAGATTTGTTAGAAATGGAGGAGATTCTGAATTACTAAAAATGGGAGAAAAAAAAAAGAAGTTCTGGACTTATTTTGATGTTAAACTGAATTACATTATTTTTCTTAAATGTGCATTCTATTTCAAATAAACTTTTGTTATTAAGTTTAACATAATTATTTTTCTGATATGAAACAGGATAGAAACAATGTTTATTTAATGGAAACTTTTGAATTGACATCAAAGCTGAAGAAAATAAGTACTAAGTTACTGCAAAAAGTTATTCATCTGAATTATGCTTTATTTGCTTTATATTTTTTCTTTATTATTTTTATTTCAGAATCAGTTGCTGAAGCTGTAAGGAATGCATCTAGTCGTTATGAGAAAGACTTAAGTCAATTGCAAAAAACTAATGAAAGATTAGAAGCTGAATTACTAGAATTACGTAACAAAGAAAAGTATGTTCTATGTTTTAAATTGTCTAATTTTAATTAACATTTTATTTCATTTGTATTTCCAAGTAGAAAAATTTCATTTTCCATGTTTGACTTTAAAGTGATTTACTTTTATTTATTCTGACATCCATTAAAATTTTACCTTAAAAATGTCTTCAGATTATTTTTTATTTTAATTAAAGTAGAATATGCAATTTCTGCACTTCAAAAATCTATTGCTCTATGTGTTATTTGCTCAAAATAAATAGCTGATCTAAAAGTAGAATTTTATAAAAGTGCAGGGGTATAATATTTTTTATTCTTTATCTAAATTAATTTTGTGTAATCTTTAATCAATTTGATATTTAAAATTTTGTTTACACACACACATATATAATGTTTCAATACTGGGAGCATTTTCATGAAAAGGTCAGTATCTCCATTTTTGTAGTTAATTTTTCAATAATAAGTATTTTTTAAAGCTTCATTCTGATTGCATAATAGTAAAAAAGAGTGAATTAATTTGTTTTATAATTTTAGCATAGCAAGTTTGTAAATTCCAGTATTTAAAATCTTATATATGTATGCCAAGCGTTTTATGTGAAATGAATTTTAAATATTTAATTAATTTATTACATCTGTGGAAAAATATATAACATTTTTTTTTAGAAATGCATAATCACTTTCTTCCTGATGTGCTAGAGTTTTGAAAGTTTCTGCATTTGTGTGTTTTTGATGATATTGCATTATTTTAATATTTTCAGAGTTTAATAATCTTTTATTTACTTAAATTTGGATTCATTCTAAGAATCATTTGGCTGTAAGTTTAAAGGAAAAATGATTTCAATATTCCATAATATTTGTAAAACTATTTATAAATTAAAGATTGAAAAACAGATAGTAGTAATTAAAAAAAAAAAATAAGCTTGCTGCTTATTGTATAAAAAAATAAGTTGAAAATACTTAAAAAAATCTTTTCCTTTTTTAAAGAAAGATTATTTAATTTATTACTTCTTTAAAAAGAATAAGAAACAATTTAATTGGTTTTTTAATCTAATTTAATCATACCAAATATCAGAAAAAAAAGTCTTTTATTCAGTTTGAACTTTCATAACTTTTGAACTTGCTTTACAAAATCATATCTCATAACATAAAATCAAATTATTTTCATTTTATTAAAATATATGTTCTATTGTTTTTTTTATCAGTGTTTTCTGCTAGAATTTTTATGGAGATTCATGTAACAATTATATACTGCAATTTTTGAAGATTTAGAAATGTTTCATTATTGTTATTTAGAACTGACATTTCTCGAGAAGGAGTTTTAGCTGCTGTTACCAAATCCTTAAAACGTGTTGGAAACTTAGGAGGACCTCTTCCATTTACATCTTCTACAGGAGAAAGTATTGAAAATTTAGAAGAAAGTATGAGAAAGGTAATTGTCCTTCAAACAGATCCATTATTATACTTTATAAATGTTTTATTTTTCTTTCATACTTCAATACAGATCAATTTAAAATTTATTATAGTTGTTTAAGATTTGATTTTTATATTTGTTAATAATATAGTTTTGATCATTTTTTAAGTGGTTGCTGATTTTTCAATTGAATTTGGAATTGTAATTCATATTATAGGAAAACAATATTATATATAAAAAATTATTATATAAAATATATGAATTGAAGTTATATAAAAATTATTATATAAAATATATGAATTGAAGTTATATAAAAATTGTTATATAAAATAATTATTAAAATAAAAGCATATCATTGTCTTTTTTTCCTAAGACATGAAAGAAAAATTGAAATTGATCCCCCTCCCCTAAATATACAGTGTATATTTTGTGCATTGCTTTCCATTATAATACTTGAAACTTTCTGTTGGAAAACCATTTATTTATGCATAGCATTTTTTAAAAAAAATTAAAAGCAATTTTTTTAAAATCATTTTTTTTCTGATCTCTGATATATTATCAAAAAAGGGGAAAATTACAAATAATATTTCAGTGTTTTATGCATGAGACTACAGATGCATTTCATATATCTCATTTGTTAATATGTTTAATGTGCAAGTTATTTATTCATGTTTATGTATAAAAAAAATCTGTAGTTTTTATTTTTTTATAGCTTTGTATTCAAATCTTACCATGATGATAAACTTATTTGATAATGATTTGATAACAAAATGTTTTTATCTTATTGACCTGGATAATTTTATAATTCTATGTTGATAAAAAATATTAAGCCTGCTTTCTTTTTTATTAGAATTTATTTTCAATAAAACAGAGCTTCATGTGCATTTTTCTCCTCTTGCCATACTATTTTTTAAAACCTAAAATTAAAAAGTTAACAAATATATAAAGAATTAATTAGTTATTGAATAAATAATTTTTTAGCAATATTAGATTTTTTAATCTTAATTTTTTTTGTAAATGTTTTTACAAGCAAATGAATGATAATGCTAAAAACAGAAAGAATAGCAATTTTGGGAGAATTTTTGTGACCTTAATATTCAGTGATCCTATAACTCAGGCCTATATACAGTTTTTTAATTCTCCAGGCAATGCACATTATGAATCTCCTCTATTAATAACTGGTTGATTCAGTTTACATTTTGCTGCAATTTAAACTTAATCAAAAGAAATTGTTTATTTTTAGCAACTAATGAAAAATTTATGTTTTTATTAATTTCTCAAATCTGTAAGCATGGGATAAAAAGACTAAAGTAATCAAATTCTTGAAATATTAACCACAATTATCATTTAAAATTTTTTTTTACAATTAAATAAAAGCATTTAATTATTATGATAAATTATGGGTAAGAATAAATATTTAAAAATCCCTGCATTAAAGGTAACTGATATTTAATTATTTGATTATATAATGCTTGTATTCTAATTTAATTATTTTTTTATAATAATTTCATCAGTTTTAACTTCTGGTTTTTGTAATTTTATACTGTTAGTAAATCTGACTTTTTATTGCTGTTTTCTTTCTAGGCTCAAGAAGATGCAGAAATGCTTCGATCCCTTGTTGTTCCTTTAGAGGAGGAAATAAAAGCCCTAAAAGATAAGCTGCGTTCAACTGATGAGCAATTAAGAGAATATGAAACAGCATTTGCTAATTTAGTAAAACGTGTAGGCTCAGATTCTCTCTCGGAAATGGTAAAAGGTAAAGGTCCAGCAGAAGTTGTAGAGCATTTAGATGAAAAGGTAAATTATTTTTACTGTATAATTTATAGAATTTCATTAATATGATTGTTGCTTTGTTTTCTCGAAATAGGCTTTTGTTATTTTCAGTGTTGAAATAAGGAATTTGAAATTATGGACATGAAATTTTGCATAATTTTCTATTTAGTGTTTTTATTTGATAATCATAGCTATTTTTTTTAATGAAAAGAAAAAATTTTATAACCATGAAAGGGAAAAAAAATGATTCTTTATCTCAAGATTTTGGTGAAACCTTGACCACACCATGTCTTTTGATTCTGCCGAAGAATGATTTTTGATTTTAATAGAATTAAGAATACACACACATTCTTTGGAAAATATGTTTGTTCATAAATGGGTTAACTTAAAAATAAAATGCACTAATCAGATAAAATTTGGTCTTGGGTTCTTAACATTAAAATCTTAAAAATATCTCTAAAATTTTGAATGAAATATGTTTTTGTAAATTGGTTGTTTGTTCTTGTGTATGCTAACTGAAAAAAGAAATTTCATTTCAACTTGTCTTAACAAAAATTTTAGTTCTCTACCAGATTTTGGACCAAATTTATCAAAGTTTTACCTTTTTGCTGGTGTGTATATGAACACAGTGTAACAGGCTAAAGGATTGAACCTTAATATTTGATCTTTATTTTACAAGTGCTGAACTGTTTCAAATTTTCAGGAAGGGAAGGTTAAATTTAAAGGAACATATTATTTCAATTGCATGCTTTGTATTCATTATTTACAATATGAAGCTAAGTGCAAATGGCATTATTCTGTAGAGGTAAACAGAAAAGCTAAAGGGAAAATACTCCTACTAGCTTTAATTATTTCAGTAAGAT